>PISX010026170.1:0-24907 GCA_004024625.1 Mellivora capensis | reverse complement strand
TTTTCATAATTCTTCACAAGTGTGGATTCTAGTCAATGCAGTGGGAATATTCCACTGGATTTACACAGAAAGCCAAAATGTACAATTTATATTTTCCCATACAATTACAGAACTATTGGCCTTAACACTGAAGAGTATCTATTTTAGGAAGACTAAGACTTAATCATAGAACACCTGTCAATCCAGTCTTTACTCTGAGCCTACCTTGAGCCTACCACAAGGATAATACCTTTTCCAATGACAACTTCAAAGAAAATATCTTTTTATTGTTGCTATTTAAAGATCACTATGGGAGGTAATGCTTGGTCCTTGAAAGGAACTATCTCCATAGGCAAAAGAATGAATGTAAGGGTTTTTTAAAGTACTTCCTAAGTAGATTTGCAACAACAGACTTACAGGGAATGAATATTACCTTCATTTTCAATAGGAGACTATCCTATCATAACAAAAACTATTGTGTCTTCTCACATATAAATTTAAGAGTCTTAAATGAGAGAAGGGTCTTAGCTACATCTGAAGATTAAATTCCTGGGAAAATACATTTATTTTCAATCTGGAAAATTAGGACTTTAAAAAAGCAATTCTAGTGAGCAGAATCTTTCAGAGTATAATATTTGCAGTGAAAAGCCTGAGAAAATAACAATGTGTTATTATGTTTTTGTGCCTCAATTTTTTAATGGCTAGGTTACTATGTCAGAAATAGGTGATGCATATCAGCATTCTGCTCGTCACATTTTCATAGTTATAGTTCAGCATGATTCAGGATATAATTCTACTTCTAAGTTTAGTGTAAATGGTGAAATATTTTAAATATTCAGTCCGGTACACTTTTTAAAGTTCCTTTTAAAAACCTCTCAATACAGATTCTTCTTATACTAGATTTAACTGAATAATAAATAAGTAAAAAAGAGTTTAAGCTGACAACTTGTTTATAATTTTATAGATGGAGCTTAAACTTGTCCAAATCTCACCAAATTCCTGAGAACTTAAGAAATTTAAATTGAATTCGTGTTACTTCTGTGTAAGCAAATCATTGTAAATTTGTTCTTGTCTTTGTGTGACAGATGATTGCAAAGAGTAAAAATGAGCTATTTTTCCTAAAGGGGTGGCGTTTCCAGGCAACTTCATCGCCCATTCTCATGGTGTCCTCCAGTTCCATCTCTTCCCCAGTTTTCCTATTAGCAAGAACACAAGAGTAAAAAATTAAACATCTCACTTTCACTAATCTCTGACACCAACTAGTTAAGAGTTGCACTTAAATTGGACCCCTGAGTAGCAAGGTTTGGATCTCTAATAACCAGCATCCACCTGGCCTTCAATACAGTCTCATAATTTTACCACATTCCCATGGTCAGCTCCTTCTCCTATTCTCCACAAAAATTACTCCCAAGTTCTCCACAAAATTCTCCACAAAAATTACTCCACAAAAATTACTTCCAAATTCTATCTTCTATGATTCCATTCCCTCTATACTCCTAATACTCTCAGGACTTTGCATTCTCCTTTTTAAAAAAAAAAGCCTCAAACAGAAAATATCTTCAACCCTTCAATCTCCTGTCACCAAATCAATGCTACTTCTTCCCTCTTTTCTTTCTGGTCCTAAAAATGCAGGAAATCATTATTCAAAGCCAATCTCTCCACACATTCCGTGGATTATATTTTCTTCTGTATTTCCAGGAAATTCATAGGCTTTTTGTGCTCCCAGTGTTGTTGTTTTGACTGGGCAATATATATAAATGGTTCAAGATTCAAAAATGATAAGAGGGAATATGATGAAAAATCTTTTTATTCCTAGTGCCAGCTATCTGTCTTCTACTTGGGGCAAGTGTTCTATGTACACACAAGAAAATGTACACAAACATCAGGGAGGAAGAATTTCCTCTGCCCTTCCAGGTCTTTCTACCCGGATGAAGAATCAAACTGACATGAGACAGATTAACAGGAGAAAATCAAATTTAATTTTGTATGCACAGGGAATCCACAAAGATACGAAATTATAAAGACAGCCAGCGACATGACACTCACAGGAACTAAGGAGAGCAGTGGGGTATAGGGATACAAAGGGGGAGGAAGACCAGTAGCAGAAAGCTGAGAGGAGATGTTTGGAGAACAAAGATTGCCCTGTCATACAGGTGAATGTCTTAAGTAGAAGAATCTCCGTTAATGGCTCCCTAATGGTACAGGCAAGCAGTTGAGGGGGAGGTAAAGAGCTCTTCCTGAATCTGCTGCATTCTGCTTGCTTTTAACTCAAAATTCATGTTCATGCCAACCTGCCTCATCTTGGGGAAGTTCACCCTTGGCCTTCATAAAAACATATTCTTCTTTAGGTCTTTTAAAAAAAGGAACATTCTGTACACATTGTTACACATCTTGTTTTCATTTAAAAAAATACATCTTGGAGACAATATTAATTCATAAGGTAAAGACAGTGTCCATCTTCTCAGTTCAGGTAGAAGAAGGAACAGTAGAGGTCATAGCACCCGAGGCACGAGGCACGGCTGGACCGACAAAGGAGCACGTGGGCCTCGGCTCAAGGGATTGGAATGCTTATCACTCACAGGAACCTGTAGGACAAGTAGTTCACCCGCAGCAACCTGGAGATAGAACGACCAGATATACCTAATGAATTCTCTAACATAAAGAATAAAGATATTTGTTCAGATTCCAAGTCTCTTGAGAGGGAAGAGGACCCTGAGGACCAGATGAAGTGATAGCAAGACACCTGCTAACGTGACCTCATGGGCCTACAACCGCCAGCATCCACCTTCTCCCGAGACCCCTGCCACAAATCTTGCCCTTAAAAGCCCTCCTTTGCAAGACATAGGGGAGTTTGGGACTTTCAAGCATTAATTCCTTATTCTCCTAGGTAGTGCCACACCAATAAATCGTCTATCATTCTTCACTGCAAAGTTTCAGTATCGGTTTTGTTCACTTACTGCACATCAGGTGAAGAAGTCTTGTTTGTTTCGGTTACAAAAGTACTGTTTCTTTCTTTTTTAACTATATTACATTAATTGTGAATGACCCTTACATTATTGAAGCTGACCTCATTGACAAATATTTAGCTTGTCTCCAGACTTTTATAATTATAAACAATGTGGCAACAGATAAGTCTGAACATTGGAAATACACCTATACATTCAATTCCTATTAGTGGGATTGCAGGGTGAAAGGGAAAACACAATTGAAATTTTGACGGATGTTGCCAAATTATCCTCCACAGATGTCAAGCCAAACGACGGTACCACCAAAAAAGCACGAGAGTGATAATATTCACTCAACGAAAGGGCATCGCAAAGTTTTGTGATCTCATAATATAAATGAGCATTTTCCTTATTATGAGAAAGACTGACAGTCTTTTCCAATAATTAGAAGCTATTTTTAGTTCCTTTTCCTTTAAAAAAAAAAAAAGATTTTATTTATTTATTTATTTATTTCAGAGAGAGAGCGCGCGCACAAGCATTGGGATGAGCAGAGGAAGAGGGAGGGAGAAGCAGGCTCCCCACTGAGAAGGGAGCCCCATGTCTGGCTTGATCCCAAGACCCTGGGATCCTGATCTGAGCTGAAGGAAGCTGCTTAAAATCAACTGAACCACTCAGGTGTCCTTTAATTCCTTTTCAAAGAGCTGTTCATATCCTTTATTTTTCCATGGTACTGAGTTTTCAAAAAATTGATCTGTAGAAGTTATATATGTAAAGACAACTTTTGTAATATGAATTGCATTTTTTTTGGCCATGCAGAACATTTTTTTATACTGAGATTTATTAGTTTTACTTTTATGGCTTCCGGCTTCTGTGATGAACTTAAAGAGCCCTTCCTTATTCTAGGTTTATGGGTGAAAAAATTCTTATGGTTTCCTCTACAACTTTTATGATTTCTGTTTTAAAGTTTTCTTCATTCAAATTTTACATATTTCTTGTTAAAATCATTTCTAGATATTTTACCATTTTATTGACATTATAAGTGGATCCTATCTTTTATTAGATCTCCTAACGCATTTTAATATATGAAGGGTACTAACTTCTGTATGTTAACTTTGTAATCAGCCACCTCATTGAATTCTTAAATTGTAATGGGTTTTCAGTTAATTGTCTTGGGATTTTCTGGTGTACAATTATATTACCTGCAAACAGTGATAATTCAACTTCTCCCTTTCTAATGTTTAAATCTCCAATTTCTCTTTTTCATTTTCTCCACATAGTACCCTTAGAATAATGTTAGACAATAGCGTGATCATATTTATTCTTACCTTGTTACTCAGGTAATCCTTCGCTGTAGATTATCTTCTAATCCCAAATATCATCAGCTTCTCCCCATCTCCTAATATCTTCTAGTCTGGAAAAACTCTGTGGATACTACACTGCACTCCAGCTCCAGCTCCCTTGCTCCTCTTTCATAGCCGGATGACTTGAAAAAGCCACCTATGCTTGCTGTTTTCATGTTCTCCTCTTGCATTCCTTCCTGAGCTAGTTTCAGTCTAGCTTCTGCTTCCACACTGGGCAGATCAGAGACATGGCCTCTGAAACACACGGTGCTCGAGAAACTCTCTTTGGTGGTCGTGATGGTGACAGAAAGACTGAGAACCTCAGACAGTGGCGGCAGTGTAAGAGATGCTGTCTGACTGGGTTCAGAACACAACTATACCAAAATATGGCACCTTGACATGCTGAAGATTTCAAGCCAGAGACATTTGAGATAATGGCAGAAACGAGAAGATCGCTCTGAACTTCCCCCTGCCCTTCTCCCTGAAAGCCGGTCCTAAGACCCTCTTGTGAGAAGGTACCTTTCCTATACCTGAAAAAGAGACTCATCCTTATCTCTGAAGACAGGGGATGGTGAGAAGAATCAAACGGGCTGTGTTGTTGTCCCCAATTCGCTATACTTAACCTTATTGTCTTTGCTCTTATCATATTTCTCTATGACAGTCCACCCTTCACAGAGACTAGGACAAGAAATAGGTTTAACAGTTTCTTTGGGTTTTTATTTCCTTATGAAGGCTCCCCTGTCACACAAAATTTCCATTAGGTAAATTAGTAGGCTTTTCTCTGTTAATTTGTCTTTGTCGGTTTAATTTTCAGAACTCACCGGGGTTGCTAAGAGGATTAAGGACAACTCTCTCCTCCCCTACATGTCTAATATGCAGTTCAAGTCTTCTTGGTGCCAGATGTGGCACCTAGTGCCCAGGCTCCTTTCCTGATCAGCCCTGCAGTGTGATTTGGGCTATTGTTTCTGGCTGCTAATCTCCGTTCTTATTTATCAAGACTCCTAGAGATTTACCTCCTAGAGATTTAATGAACTACCTAAAATACTTTTAATAAACTCTGTTACTATATTAATATAAAATGAGAACTGAGTAGGTAGAGATGCTGTTCACTAAGAAAAATTTTAGGGGCAAATATTATAATTTTGAATTTGAGGTATATGTGAGACCTCCATGCAGGTAAGATAGTTGTACTATTGGATATCCAGATATGGTCTAGTCTGGGGAAGTAAATTTAGAGATAATCAGCAAATTAATTGTATTTCAAGCCATGTAAATACATGAGTTCACTTAGGACATGATATAGAATAAACACATAAGCCGTAAACCTGAGAAGTGGGAATATTTAAATGACATGTTGAAGAAAAGGAAGCTCTAGCAAAAAGGACTAAGGAATTGCCAGAGAGGAAAAAGGGAAACTAAAAATGTCATGTCATCAAACGTGAGGGACCAGAATGTTTCTAGAAAGAGGGAATACTCAATTGGGTTGAACATTATGATTAAAATGAGGACATTGATAATCTCAGATAAAGCAAGTAACAGAAACCAACTATGGCTAATATAAGCAGAATTTATTGTAGTATTAATAATATTGATATAGTTAGGATCACCTAGGTAGTTCAGTTGGTTAAGCGTCTGCCTTCGGCTCAGGTCATGATCTCAAGGTCCTGGGATCAAGCCCTGCATCAGGTTCCCTGTTCAGTGAGGAGCCTGCTTCTCCCTCTCCCTCTAGCCCTCCTCCCCCACTTGTGCTTTCTCTCTTTTTTTCTCTCTCTCTGTCTCAAATAAATAAAATCTTAAAAAAATACTATTGATAAAATTAATGAAACTAATTATGTAATTATTGTCTTTTCTCAGTGAATGGCGTCAGTACCTACTCAGTGCCAAGTCAGAAACTTTAGATCAGCCCTGACTTCGTTCCTCTTACCATCAAAATCCAGCCAATCTTCAAGTCCTACCAATTCCTTTTCAACTCTGTCAGCTTCTCTATTTTCATCATTGTGGCTCTAACTATCTTCACTTCTTACTTGGTTTCCTATATATATACTTAACTTGAATTTGCTTTTATTCTTACCAATCCATTCTCTCTGGCAGTCAGATTCCTTTTTAAAAATGGAAAGTTGATCAGATGAATGGATAAAGAAGATGTGGTATATATATACACAATGGAATACTATGCAGCCATTAAAAGAAATGAAATCTTGCCATTTGAGACAACGTGGATGGAACTAGAGGGTATTATGCTTAGCGAAATAAGTCAATCAGAGAAAGACAACTATCATATGATCTCCCTGATATGAGGAAGTGGAGATGCAACGTGGGGGGTTTGGGGGGTAGGAAAAGAAGAAAAGAAACAAGATGGGATTGGGAGGGAGACAAACCATAAGTGGCTCTTAATCTCACAAAACAAACTGAGGGTTGCTGGGGTAGGGGGGTCGGGAGAAGGGGTGGGGTTATGGACATTGGGGAGGGTATGTGCTATGGTAAGTGCTGTGAAGTGTGTAAACCTGGTGATTCACAGACCTGTATCCCTGGGAATAAAAATACATTATATGTTTACTAAAAATTTTTTAAAAATTAAAAAAAAAAAAAAGGAAAGTTGATCGTGTCACTTCTCTTTTGAGAATCTTTCAGTGGCTTGCCATTACTCTGAGAAGAAGTCCAAACTACTTAGCATGACCTATAACATCTCCTTTACCTGGACCCTTTCTGCCTCTCTAGTCTCTTATGACACAGCATACAGCCAGGAAAACAGAATTAAAGGACCATTTCAATGAATGAGATACTACCTGAAGATCAGGATGCTGCTTCGCATCCTGGGCCAGAGTCCACTAGCCTTCACTTCTCTTTCATACGCTGGAGACATAATATGTGTTCCTAGTGCTGGTGGGACTAAATAGGCACTTGTTCTACAAATGCTGTTAAAAATCTTTACTGACTTCTAAAGCCCAGAGTCTTCTACCACTTCTATTGCTCTACCAGAGGTTCCAAGAAAAGCAGAAAAAAAAAAAGTCTTTTCCATTTCTCCTACGCTAAATGGCCACCAGTGCTGCATAGTGGCAGAAATTCACAGGAGAGTGCTGACAAAGGATCCACAAAATGTAGTTTGGGAGCCCCCCGCCCTGTGCTTTGAAAAACATGGAAAGTCAGGATGGAGTCAAGGCAAAAGCTACATGCATATATCTGGCACATGCTCCTACTCTAACTTTTCAAAACTGACGACCTGTGGTCTTTACCAGGAGCCTTGCAAGACATGCATGCAGACACACACTCACTCACACAGTTTTCATAGGGATGATACCAATTTTTTTCCTAGGTCTTAGCTTAAATAACACTTATTCAATGAAGTTACTTATTTTATTTTAATTCCAGTATAGTTAGTGTACAGTGTTATATTAGCTTCAGGTGTACAATATAGTGATTCAACAATTCCATTTATCACCCGGTGCTCAGTGATAATCACAAGTGCCTCCTTAATTCCCATCACCTATTTAACCCATCCCTCCCAGCTCCCCTCTGATAACCATCAATTTGTTGTCAGTTAGGAGTCTGTTTCTTCTCCCTCTCTCATTGTTTTCCTTTGCTTGCTTGTTTTGTTTCTTAAATTCTATGTATAAGTGAAATCATATGGCATTTGTCTTTCTCCAATTGATTTATTTCACTTAACATTATACTCTCTAGCTTCACCCATGGCATTGCAAATGGCAAGATTTCATTCGTTTTTGTGGCTGAATAATTTTCCATTGTATTTATATATATCACATATTCTTTATCCATTCATCTATTGATGGACACTTGGGCTGCTCCCATGTGTGACTATTGTTGATACTGCTGCTATAAACATCAGGGTGCATGTATTCCTTTGAATCAGTGTTTTTATATTTGGGGGGTAAATACCCAGTAGCACAATTACTGAATGATGAAATAGCTCTATCTTTAACTTTTTGAGGAAACTCCATACTGCTTTCCATAGTGGCTACACCAGTTTACATTCCTAACAGAGCATAAAGTTTCTGTTTTCTCCACATCCTCGCCAACATTTGCTGTTTCTTGTGTTTTTGACTTTAGCCATTCTGACAGGGGTGGAGGGATATCTCATAGTAGTTTTGGTTTTCAATTTCCTGATGATCAGTAATGTTGAGCATCTTTTCATGTGTCTGTGGGTCACCTGTATGCCTTCTTTGGAGAAGTATCTGTTCATGTCTTCTGCCCATTTTTTTATTGGATTATTTTTGAGTGTTGAGTTGTATAGTTCTTTATTTTGGACACTTCGGTATGGTTATTTTTAACTGCATGTATGGATTCAGAACCCTTTATATACACTCCAGCACCCTGTGCCTTTCCTCACACCGTTAATAAAATTATGACCAAAAAAATGCACAATTATTCATTAACATCTGCCTGCCCTACTAAACTGAAAAGTCATCAAAGAGAAGGATCTCTATGTCTTCTTTATTGCTATATCTCCACTCCATGGAGCATGGACAGTCTGGAATATTTACTGAATAAATGAAATGTATCTTCTATCATAGCATTCAAAAACATAGTTTATTTATTGGCAATAATCCCTACAGGGGCAAAATATTTAATAGTTCTGAAAGGTTATTTTATCATGAGGCAAAAGGGTTAGTTCCCCAGGAATTCCTCTCATGCTGTTATAAAAAGAGATTGGCAAAAATGACATATTAGTTTCTCCAGGTGAGTTGTATTAGAAGTATGAATGCCTAGAACTTTTTCAATAATATAGTATATTTCATAGTAACTTAAGTAACCATAGAGATAGTTATGGAAATATATAGGAAAAGACAAATTCAAGGAATTAAATAGATAGAATTCTTATGAATGTATAAAGGTCAGAGTAAAAAAGGACAAGGAAAATTAGAAAGCAAAGAGTCCCTCCAATCCTGAAGCTCTAGGCACCTAGTTAGAGAATCACATATGAAAACAATAACAAAACCTGTTTATCTACCCAAATACTCACCGACATTTGTAGCAAAATGATATTTTCAAACAGTAAACGGCAACAGCTAAGCATTAACATTTTTTATCATGAAAGAGACAGAACTGATTCCCTTGGCAAACTGGCTTGTAGCTCCCTTGTAGCTCCCTTGTAGTTCTATGCATTAGGAAAACTCCTTTGTTTGGCTTTTCATTTCCGTCAGAGAAAGTGTGTAGGGTACCAGAGAGCAACAAAGCTATCAGCAGTGCATTATCTTTAAAGCTGAGTTCCTGATTCTGAAGTTGGATTTAAAGAATTCTAATACTCAAAGTGTTTGATCTGTTTCTAAGAGGTGGTTCATCTATGCTCTTCCATCTTTAGCTGCTTAGAATATAACAACCTATAGGTTCTGATTTGTGGGGGAGGGTGGAGATTAGGTTGTTGTTAATTAAGACAAATTAATGCTAAGGGAGAGGAAAGGGAGACAAGATAAGTTAAATGAGAAGGTGACTGATGTAATTTATCTAGGAGAGAGTTTTACTTTTTTTTCAGGGAAAAAAGAAACAACCTTATCCAATGAGAGTTCATGGAGTAAGGAAAGGGATGGACACCTGAAGAGAAAGAAAAAATTTTGGAGCAATGACTGTAAAGGTTTCACTAAGGATGCTTGCAAGGTCTGTGGAGTAACTGAAAACCTGAGTGGAGTAACTGAAAACCTGAAAACCATGAAATTTCAGGAATTACAACTGGTATCTTACTGAGATTTCATCTAGCAGCTCCTGATCTGTGGCCAGAATGCCCTTGTTAGAGAGGGTCAGCAAAGCAGTCAAGGGCCAGTGAGTGCATTACTGAAATGGAGCCCAGTCTGGATAGGAAGGCAGAAAAGCCAGGATGGGGAATAAGGATTTGGAGGTAAGTGTTAGAATACAAAAACAGGAAGATGAAGAGCAAATTCAACAGTGAGGATAAACTGGTAGGAAAACAGGGGGCTAGGCTAGAAAAGCTCTTCAGCAAGAAGGTCTACAGGAGGCTGGAAATAATGATATTGTCAAGGGCTTCAAGTAGAAGTAGAATAAAAAAGTGTATGCAGCTGGGTTGTTGAATGAAGGCCTGCAGAACAAGGCCCAGGAAGTAGATACAGCCAGTCCTGCTTCGGGCAGCATAGACTGAAGTTGAAAAAAACCAGAGGCTTTTTTTTTGTAGAAGATAATGTAAAAGATAATAAACATTAAGAGAAAATCTTTTTTTTTTTTTTTCATATAGTTTGAGAAGGCAAGAATGTTAAAAACAAGGATATAGGGGTGTTAGCTCATGGCAGAATAGGTGTCCTAAGGAGTCTCATGAAGACAGCAAGTTGACTGGTAAGGAATGAAGTTGGCCCACAGTGGTGCAAGGGAAGCTAGATGGGGTAGACTAGGCATAGTGCTGAGTTTTATGTTCGGATCCTTGAGTGTTGGTCAAAGAAATTAAAAATGGGGGCTTGGGAGGTGTACTAGGAAAAGAAAACTCAAGTTTCTTCTCTACTCACACCAACATCTAACACCAAATGTGGTGAGGGGTGTTCCCAACTCTTTATACCAATTGGGGGGCCTACATTTCTAACCTGGAGTTAGCACAGACCCAACAGGCTAACCCACTTCAGACACCAAGCGCAGGTCCCAAACTGTCACCGGTACTTCTGACCACTGGCAAAATATTGAGGGTTTCTATGAACCTCCATCCTCAGATTTAATGATTTGCTAGAATCGTTCTCAGAACTGAGGGAAACACGTTTGCTGGTTTATTATGACACAGCTCGGGAACCGCCAAAGGAAAGAGATGCTCAGAGCAAGGTCTGTGGAAGGGGAGCGGAGCTTTCGTGCCTTCTCTGAGCGCACCCTGCTCCCGGCCCTCCATGTATTCACGAGCCTGGAAGCTCCCCAAATCACTTCAGTTAGAATTTTCAATGGTGGCTTCATTAAGGAGGCATGATTGATTGAATCATTGGCCATTGATGATTCAGTCTATCTCTAGCCCTTCTGCACACTCTGGAGGCTGAGAGGGATAGTAAGGCTGAGAGTTCCAACCCTCTCATCACGTGGCTGGTTTCTCCAGAGACTAAGCCCTATCCTCCAAGAGTTGCCTTGTTAGCATGAATGCAGATCTGGTTGAAGGGGCTTATCTAATAACAAACACACTCTTCTCACTCCTACCCTTCAGGAAATTCCAAGGTTTCTGGGAGCTCTGTGCCAGGAGCCTGAGACACAAAGATTTAAGTATATATTTCTCACTACATCATAACTAGTTTTTTATTGCTGTTGTAACAAATTGCTACAGACTCAATGGCTTACAATAACACAAATTTATTACCTTATGGTTCTGTAGGTTAGGAGTCCAACAGGGGTCTCACGTGGCTAAAATTAAGGCATGGGCAGAGCTGCATTCCTTTCTGGAGTCTACCTCCAGGAGAGAATCCAGGTCATGGCCTTTTCCATCTTCTAAACCTTGTCATATTCCTTGGGTTATTGTCCCTTTTCTCTATCTTTGAAGCCAGTAATGTTGCATCCCTGGACCATTTTCCATGGTCACCTCTCCCTCTGACTCTTCTGCCTTCCCCCCTTTGACTTTTAAGGATCCTTGTGACTGACTTCATGGGCCTACCTGAATAGTCCAGGATACTCTTCCTACTTTCAAAGTCAGCTAATTAGCAACCATAAGCATTTGCAAGCTTAATTGGCCTTTGCCACGCAACCTAACACAACCGCAGGTGTTGGGGATTAGAATGTGGACATCTCTGGGAGACCATTTTTCTGCCTACACGGAAGGTCCACTGCAGAGGTCTGTAAATGGTGAAGAGGAATGCTGAATTAGCACAGTCTGGTTCATGGTAGACAGAGTTCATCAGAACCGCTTTCAAGATTTCAGTTACACCTAGGCAACGAAAGCCTCCTCAAAATTCCACTCCCAGGTTGCCAATGATTGATAACTCGATTCCTGAAACTATATTTAAACATGCTAACACTACTACTAACGACAACAACAACAACAAAATAACCCCTCTTGGGCTTTGTATGTCAGACTTGTCCTAAAGTCATTGTATGAATGAATTTTATCCTTAAACAATGCTGTGAAGAAGGAATCAAGGTTTCCTCTAAACAGAATTAGTAACTTGCCAAAGCAGAAGATTGGAACTGAAACCTGGGCAGTAAAGCTCCAGGGCTTTTAACCTTTTACATTACAAAGCCTCCTTAAATCTCAGGGTCAGCAGACGTGGAGGGCTAATCAGTATCTGCTGTGGGGTAGATACCAAAGGGTACAAGTTAGAAATACAGCTTCGGGCAACTAATTAGGACAGTATTTGTTGAAACACACATGAGGGGAAAAGTGGCTCTTCGTTGTACTGAACCTACACAGACACCAGATTTCTTTTGTTCAGTCCATCGAAATATGAAGCCATCCACAAAACTCTTCTTTCCTTTCTCTTCTTTTCATCCAACAGATATTTATTAATGATAATATATAAAGGAAAATGTACAGGCCACTACATGAATCTGTGTTATACCCACAGGAATTAAAGGAATAATACGAAGTGGAATTATAAAATTTGCCCAGTAAATTATTAAACCATCAGTTATATTATTTCAACCTCTCTCATTTGATCCTCTGCCCTCACTTTCTTCTCCACATTCTTTCTTCTTTTAATGTCCCTCTGCCTCTACCCACATGTTCATTATCTTCCTTCGAGTGAGTGCCTCTCCTTTCATCCTTTTTTATGCTTTTGTTCATGTGCCTTTTGCCTCCACAGTTGCCTCCATTACTACCTGTTAGCTAGCCACATATACTCAGACCACTGTGGGAAGAGATGATTTTGTCTTAAAATAATAAAATGCTCCTGAATTCATTTTCTCCTTTCCATCCACTTATCGCTGCTTGAGTTCAGACTTTTAGTTGCTGTGCTCCTCACAGTAACTTCCTTCTGGAATTTCTGCTTATTTTTCCCAAGCCCCTGGACAATCTATCCATTCATCCTCACTTTCACACATGTCTCTGACTTTTCTAGAAAACCAAATGTTGTCATTGCCCTACTCAGAATCCTTTGATTATTCCTATGATCTACCAGATACAATCTAAACTTCTTTATAAGACCTCAAAACTCCCTGCCTACCTGTCTAACTTCATTTTTCCCCCTTCCTTCTAATTCCCCTTTGCAGGTAACCCTCTAACAGCCCAGTAATAGTCGTGGTTTCCCAAACACATCATACTCTGTCATGCCCCCATATCCTTCCATCTGTCATTCTCCTAATCCCTCTGCTGCTTTTATGCCATCTGTATAAAGAATTCCAAGTCTTCTTTAGGACTATTCAAATGAGATTGGGTGCATTCAGGGTGGTATGGCTGTAGACCTATAGGACTATTCAAATATGATCTTTGCTTTTAGGCCTTCCCAGTCTCTCTCAGGCAGACCTGGGACTCCCCTGCTCTCTCCAATAGTGTACATCCCTCCATTGCTTGTAAGAATACTGTTATTGGTATTTGGGGTCTGGACTTGGGTTGTTTTCATCCCCAACACCCAACATAGAACCCAGCACATTGGAGTTTAATCATCTTCGCTAAATTAGCTTACCCTTTTACCCGACCTTCCATAACGCTATGGCATAGCTCTTCTTTCTGCCTCAACACCAGTTCTTCGAACTGTATTCTTTAGAACCCTGGTGTCTCTAAAAAAGAGTTGTATATTATAGAATTAAGCTTTAGATAGCTATGTGAAGTGTATGTTTTTTTTCACTGTAGGTTTGGGAGAGAAGTTCATTTCTTCTTTTCCCAAATAATCCTCTTATCTTTTAGTTCCATAATGATTCTCAAGTGCAAGCAAGTTCAGTGAAAGAAATAAACCACCTAAAGGTGGTAGGTAAACCACCTAAAATTAGAAATTTCTTTTTGTTTTAACCACAATCTAAAGAACATTAGCAACAACAAAAATAAGTCATATGTATGTGTGTGTGTGTGTGTGTATTTATATGACTAAAATACCAACATAATTACCACCAAATTTACTTATTTCAAACCCACCTGTTATTGGGATTATTGCCAATGATATAGAACAAATTTTGTCCATTTACCTTATTGTTTTTATTTATATTAATTGACAGATTGACGTTGGTTCTGTTATCTTAGACAGTCTGATGGGGAGAAAAGTAACCGTTACAAAGGGAAGGTTTTGGGAAATAGTCAAGAGCACCAATTAAGGTTCAATCAGGAACACAGGAAGCATACTATGGTACTGAGGGAATTTAATAATAGGTATTTTTACACAGGGTTTTGGAGGGAGTCTCCACACCAAAAAGAGGAACACTGAGGTAATCCTGTGATGTAAACTATAAGGAGCCATTACCACCTTTAAAGCTGAATAAACGAAGGGAAAGGGTTGGGTTATGAGAGCTCAGAAGCTCACAGATTAGGGTTCTTGCTGAGCGAGGGCTCAAACCTCTGAGAAGTGGCACAACCTGGCCAGTGCTGGTACTGCTGCAGAAGCAGGATGGGTCTGGTTCTTAGAGTATAAAAGTGGGAGGCTGGAACCAACTGCTGAAGACAATGGAAAGGGCTGTTAATACTGATTGGATGCTGGTAGGAACAGGAAGCAAACAGAGAAGATAAGTCTCTTTGCCTCTACTCCTGCCTTCCACTCTTCCTCCAGGGACTTCTATTGACAGAACCCACCAGAAAGCCAGCTGGTAAAGGAAGCAGAGTTTGCAGAGCCCCAGCCCCAGTATTACAAACCTGGAGTGTGAAATGTCAATACGGAGTAGAGAGAGGATAGATGAACAAATGGCATTAGGAGTAATTAAATAGAGAATCTTTTAAAAATTTTTTTATTTATTAGAGAGAGAGAGAGAGAGAGAAAGAGAAAGAGAGAAAGAGCTGGGGTGGGGAGGCAGGAGGGGAGAGGGAGAAGCAGACTCCTTGCTGAGCAGGGAGCCCAACACAGGGCCCTGGGATCATGACCTGAGCCAAAGACAAATATTTAACCAACGGAGCACCCAGGTGCCCCTAAATAGAGACTCTTAAGCAAGAGTCAGCGAATCATCTTCCAGCTTAAAAAACTCAACACGATCATATGCTCAAAGCCTTAAAAAATTAATAATTTTCTTCGTTGAGTTTGTCTGTGATTAGACACACACTTGAGTATGCTATGTCACTACAGGTCATTTAGTAATCCGGTATGGGACCTACATGGCAGATGCTGTTCTGGGTGATTGGGCTTCCACAGTGAAAAAATAGGTCCCTGCCCAATCTTGTGGAACTTTCATTCTAGTGAAGGGAAAACAGACACTAAATAAAAACACAAGGTGTCAGATGGTGTCAGAGTACAATTAAGAAAATAAAGCAAGTTAAGGGGGGTAGGAACTGGGGATAGGGGAGCTCTTCATATGGGGGGCAGTGATAGAAGACCTCAATGATAGAGTGAAACTTGAGCAAAGATCCAAAGGAAATATGAGGGAGAAAGCAGTATGAATATAGGGGGGGGGAATCTTTTCAGTAGAAAAAGCTGCATTTGATAAATGTGACATTGGTGAAGATTTTGCAAGTGGGTGGACTTTTTGTGGGGTTGCAGTTAGATTTTAACTATTTGTATAGTTCTGCTTTAGAAGACTATGATTCTAGTAGAGTGACATCAGCTTATTATCAAATATAGTACCAAGTTCAAACATTCCACAAAGCATTGCTCATCTCTTCCACTGAGGGAAAAGCTATACTTCTTCACGCAGCAGGTTATAAAAAATTTGCTGATGGTAAGGGGAATGAGCTGAGTACATAATGGCCCACCTTCACTATAAAATACTTTCTTTGTTTCAGAGTCAGCTATGAAATTCTAATAATAGTCTCAAACCTATCATTTGGATTATTTGAGTAAATGTAAGATGCCCAGTACTGTACATAATTACTTCTTTGTTAAGATGTCAACCTTTGATTTTTAGTTATGAGTTAATGAACCTCGGTAATTAGCCAACAGTCTTTGAGGCAGAAAGTCGGATGGACACCATCAGTACTCTTAACCCAAAACAATGAAATCATTGTTGGCAGTAGGATCATGTTGCCTTTTGTTCAGATAATTTTCTTCTTGGAAAATACATGCATACTTTGGATTTAATGGTACCAGAAATATTAATAAGTTAGCTATAATTATTCCTGAACCAGTTTGTCACTCAGACAATAAAAGTGAACTTATCCGTAAAGTTAGACAACTAAAATGGTATAAAACACAGTAATACTTTCATGATAAAGTGGTTTTTTTTTTTTTTTAAGTCAACAGTAGTTCTGGTACTTGAAAATGAACTATACCATATAAAATCTCATTCTGTAGCTAGTAATAATTTCCAAAAGGAAACCTGGGGTGACTACGTCTTCATTTGAGAACAACGTAATTTAAGACTCGACACTTAGAAAGTAGAAATTTGAGTGACCTCAGTAAATTTGTTTTTCATGTTAAAAGGAATCTTGAGAGGTCAGTGGTGCGCAGCGGAAGGCGAGAACTTGGGTCTGGCAGGAAAACCACCACATGTGGCTTGTAGTATTTTCAGTTAACCTCTCTGCCTAGGTTCCTCCCTTTGTCCAGTAGGGATAATAGTAATTGCTATCTTCCATGGGAAGTAAGCGTGTGCTTTGACATCTCTGGCCAAAGATGCTATATCAACACAAATGATTGATATGAGAACATAATGCCTGTACGCACATAAAATACCAGCATAGTGCTCTTTTAATGCTTGTATAATATCTATAAATACTGCTCTTCCATGCTCTCGCTTCACTTTAGGTCAGAGAAGAATATAATCATAGTATGTCACTAATCCAATTTCTGAAAATATGGAGGAAACATATTTTTTTAAAGCTCCATATCATCCTTTTGAGAAGCACTAAACCTGCTAATCCCTCATGGTCTCTTGTAGCAATTGCACAATGGCCCCCCATATTAAGCCTCTGGCACCTTTTCAAATGCTGGCTAAATTACTTTTTCTGGAAACTGGAACCATCAGGGGAAGGCCAGGGGAATGAAATTGGCTAATGATATTAAAATTTTGGTTGTTTAACATTTAACTGGCTCTCAACAACGTGTTGAAGTGCTATCTAAACAGATAATTAGCTAGTCGCTGCACAGTGGGCTTTATGTAAATTTAGTAGGGAAATTAGGTTTAGAGAATGAGAAAATAGGAAAAGAAATTTTCTCAAGGGAAGCGGTGGTGTCAGCACAGCTGAGGAATGTCACAATAGGTACATTTCGTCAATTATGATCATCATCAGGGGATCTCCGGGAGAGACGCAGGACAAGGTTTATTCATAAGCGCATCCTGAGGATAGGCGATGGAAAGGAGTGGCTGCAGGAGACAGGCTGGATGAGAGAGAGAGAAAGAGAAAGAAAGAGAGAGGATAGAGGAAGAAAGGTACTAAATCAAGCACTGGGAGACAGGATGGGAGGCGCAAGTTGAGAAAGAAAAAAGAGGGGTAGGCAGAGGTAGAATGGTGTGTATCTTTGCAGGTGAGTAAAACACTGTAAATCAGTGGGTGGAGGGGTGGGGTGGGGGTGGCTAGTGATGGAAGGGGTGTGATCTTGGCGGCAGGCAAGCATTAGTTTAGCTGCGCCAGGCGGCTAAATCCTTGTTCGACTTTCCTTCTTATTGGGAACACATTTCTTGCTTTTGGTGGCGATGCCAGGACCCATATAAAATTAATGGTGTTTAGGACCGAGGACGTGTGTCCTCTGCCTCCAGTCCCCTTGGGACAGTCCAAACTGTCCTTCGCCCCTGCAGAACTGCCAGGGTTAGTGGCTTCAAGGTCAGGCCACCCTGGCTGTGCTTGGCGGGCGGAAGAGGAGGGTAGGGCGCGTAGCCACCTGGGGTGAGGGAGGGTCCTGGGGGATCCCAGACCTTTTACGGGCAAATGCTTAACACTTCCCGAGGTCGCTTTACCGCGATCAGTTCAGAGAAAAACAGGCAATGGAAATAAAATTACACGTGCGAACATGCAAATGAAACAAAACCGAAGAAAACCACCACCGCACTCTAGGCGCTCCGATGGGGGAAATCCATGGCCTCCTGTTGCCAATTGCCCAGCGAGGACAGCGGACAGCTCGGCGGCCGGGGAAGCAAGAGCGAAAAAACAAACCTTCCGGGGCCCCTCTTCTCGCTCGGTTTCGCTGACCCTTCCACCAAGCCGCCCTCCCAACAGAATGAGCAAGAAAAACGCCTGGTACAAACAAGCCTCGGAGGGCTGGGGGAAGTGGAGCTGGAAAGAAGGGAGGGATTCGGAGAGCGCCGCTGTCCCGAGAAGCAGGAAGGAGAAAGTCTCTCCTTTCAGCCCCCGGCGTCCCCGGTGAGGAGGGAGATGGCTAGTTCTGCAGGCTATGTACAGCCTCCTAGACAGGGACCTTTAGCGTGGGCAACGGAAGGGCAGCCCCATCCTGCCTGCCCTTCCTCACTCCCCACCCCCTCACCCCTCCTGTCCCGGATCCACGCCAGAGGGAGAGCGCGGCCCGGGCGAGGAAGGCAACCAGCGCGATTGTCCCGCCGCCCTCCGCCTCCGTCTGCGCCGGGGCCGCGGTGGACCCGCGAGGGGCGGAGTGGGCTAGACCATTGGAAATGTTGGGAAGGGGGGAACGAGGCGGGGACGAGGCAGGAACAAGGGGCGGGGCCTACTAACCTATTCCAGATTTTCCTGTCCTCTTGAAAGCTCTGCTTTGGGAGAAACCCGTTATCAAAGTGGAGAGAAGAGATTTTTTTATTTTTTTAAGGGGGAGGAGCGTGTGTAGGAGGGCGGGGTGGGAGGAGACGCGCCTTGCAGTCGGCGATCAGACGGGAGCTGGAGTTGTGCGGAGAGGGAGGAAGGGAGGGCGAGTCCCAGCGCCGGCTCTGAGGGTCGGCTTCCTCTCCCCCTCCCGTGCGGGGCGGGGTGGTGCGTTCCGAGTTCCCAGGAGTTCGAGGCGGGCGGGTGCCTGGGGGAGGGGAGTGGCGGCGGCGGCTGCGGGCGGCTCCCGCCTCAGCCTCGGCAGTGGCGTCGGCGACGGCGGAGTCGAGGCAGCCGTGAGCGCTCGGCTGAGTGTCAGCCGGCGGCGACGGCTCAAGAACTGGGAGTTGGGGACCCGCGCGCCGGACCTTCCGCCGTCGCCGCCGCCGCGCCGCGGCCGCCACTGCCGCCGCCGCCCAGAGCCTAAGGCGCCGGGGCCTGGGGAGCCGGGGGGTGGGCGAGCGAGCGGGCCGGGGGGAGGGTGGGGGATGGCGCGGACCCCGGGGCCGGCCCCGCTGTGTCCCGGAGGCGGCAAAGCACAACTTTCCTCCGCTTCTCCCCCCGGGGCCGGACTCCTGCTGCCGCCCCCGACGCCACCACCGCTGCTGCTGCTGCTCTTCCCGCTGCTGCTCTTCTCCCGGCTCTGTGGTAGGTGAAGCTCGGCGGCCGGCGCGGACTGAGGGAGGCGCGACCGAGGGTCCCGGCGCCGCGGCCGGCCGGCGCGGGCAGCTCTCCGGGGCGACGAGGCAGTTGTGCTCAGCGGTTGGCTGCGCGAGCGGGTACCGCGGACTTTGGCTGGAAACTTTTTCGCCGCGCCCGGGGCGAGGCCGGGGAAGGGCCGGGGCCGGCGAGTGCAGCGCCGGCCGCCCGCTCCCCTCCCCCGCTCGCCGCGCCGTTGCCCGACGCGGAGTGCGCGGGGAGCTCCTCAGTGTTTGCTCGGGGGACCGTTACCTCCTCGCTGTTTCGCGGAGGAAGCCTAGGGCGCGGGCTTAGGGGCTGGGGCGAAGGTGCCAGGCTGCATGTTTGCTGCCCTCTTTCCCGAACCCCGATGAAACTTGAGCTCTGAGCCCGGATACCTTTAGGGACCAGAGCCCGACGGGATGGAACCTTTGGCTCCCAACCTCTCATTGCCTTCCACTCTGCGGAAGGCACCATGTTAGCCCAGCCTGCCGCATCCCCTACAGTCAGTTTTCTACGGTCGTCCGGCCGGGTTCTGCTCTGGCAGCCCCTGGGTCGCGTTGCATTGAGATCATCGCTGCCTTCCAGTTTGTCGGACGTCTCTCACACTGTCCATGTTTATTTTTGCGAACCCCGTTTGTCCTCAGGACTTCGATTGATGTGTTAAATACCTGATTGCATCCACTGTGCTCTGGCTGTTCTGATCAAAACAAACCCCACGCCTCTTCCCTGTCTCTTTCTTCCCTCGTTTTATGTTAGTTTTCCTGTTACATTTGGGAGTTAGTCTCTTTGTAAATTCTGTTCCTGGGTGTCGGGACCTAGAAGTCCACTTGTTAAGGATCGTGTAAAAAAAAAAAATCTGATCTCTCGGGGAAGAGAGATGGACGTAAGTTATCATTAATGGAAGGTGATGATTTGAGAAAGTAGGGTCACCAGTCTTTGGGGATTAGCTCTGCCTGTCTTTTGGTAGTACTGAAATATTGCAGGAAGTTATTAATTTCTAAGACTCTCACTTGGTGAAGAAGGTGGAGAAGCAAAAACTTAACGCTTGCATAAAGATTGGCTTACCCAAGGCATTTGTACTGGTACATAAGGCTGCTGTTGGGTCTGTGTTTAATGAAATCGTAAATGAAACCAGAAGTTTTATCAGTGTTTATTAAAAGGAGAGATGCCTGCAGATTTCTGGGATGGTGTGGTTTAGAAGAAAGAGTGTCCTGTTCTGGGAGGTGTGTCAGGGTATTTGGTTATGAGAGAGGCAGAGTTTTCAGGAGATTGACTGCCCCGTATAGGCTGAGAATTTCCTCTACTAGTTCACCACCACGTTTCAAGGATTGTAATGAAAATTTCTGATTTACAGAGTATAGTCTGATAAACGGCTCATTATCTAATCTACACTGTTTCTGTAGCTCCACTCCCCAGCTCTTTGGTTCCACAACACAATTCTTAATGCTGTTACCTTTTTAAATTGATGGAAGATTCTAGGTTGAATTTGTGTACTGTTCTTTTCCATTAGGGAGGATTGTGGATTACAGTTGGGTGGGAGCAAAGTTGGAGGGGATGTTAACAGTTTAGTAGCCTGATTTAGATTGTGTTAAGGACCCGGTGAATATTATTTGTATCTCTGATAAAGGTTTATCTAGCTGGGGAAAGCCTTATAGAAGGCTGAAACTAGGTGATGTGTACAGATATTCAAGGATATAGAATTTGAGTAATAATTTCATAGTGCTTATACAAGTGAAGTGTTGATTACTTTTGAAGGAATGCATTGGTTTTCGTGTGGAAGAACAAAGGAGTTATTTGTTTTTGTTTTTGTTTTTTTAACCTCTTTAGTAATGTCCTTTTGGAGGGACTTGATATTTTTATTTTAGGTCCTAAAGATTCAAGTAATATAAGTAAATGGACTGTGATTTAGAGCAGGTGTAAACTGAAGTTTTTAGAGTCAGTTCTCCTTGTAGTTGTAGAGACAGGCACTAGCTTTGCGTTACTGTGTGCACTGTTCTTTTAAAGAGCTTCCTTTTCTGGCGTGTAGTGTTAATAACACCCTAATTTGTGAACCCTTATGAAAAGTTTTTTTCATAAAAACCTCTCTCTGTTTTAGATAGTCTTAGTCTTTGAGCAGGGCACAGTTGCCCTGACTTAGGGATGCTTAATAAGAATGGAAGTAGAATTTTCTTAATGTAACCTGTTTGTTGATGTGATATTCATAGTACTACTGATAAGATTTTGTGTGTACTATTGTAGTCAGTTTTAGAATTGAAAAGATTTTTAGGCTTTAAAGAGATGGTTATCTGATGATTTGTTAATCAGAATGCTTGTTCAACAGGTATGGATATCTTTTTCTTTGTGCTGCTGTTTTTGATATAAGGTTTATGTAAATTTAGCACGACCTTAGCTATGCTTAACATCTGCAGTATCATCTATTAGTGCAAGGTAATTTTTATATCATGTTCATTTGCTTAAAAAAAAATTCTTGCAACTGGTAGACTTGATTTTCTGAAACCTGTTAAAAATGACATCATTTTATGTTGTTTTGAGGGTGTACACTGTCTTATTTGAAGAACTGAACTTTTAAAACATTTATAAACTGTCAGGTTTTTTTCTTTTTGTTTTCTAAGCCTAAGAAATTCCAGGGTATAAAGGTCAAGGGCACTAGATTTACAATACCATGTGACTTCATAAATCTCATTTATTTAAAGCTCATGATTCAGAAATTCTGTATTTCTTTTTTTTTAATTGAAGTAGAGTTAACGCACAATGTTACATTAGTTTCAGCCGTATTTCTTTATGATGGCAGTAATTAATTCATAGGTGATTAGATTTATCTCACTTGCCTTCCTCCATTTTTCTTGAAAGGTAGAAAATACTAGCAGGGGATATGGTATCAAGGAAGGAGAAGGTAAAGACTTCTTGACCTTTGTCAGTTTCTTTTTGAATCTAGGATTCTGCGCTTTCCGTTTTCATAAAGGTTTTATCTGAAGATGGGTGTTAGAAGGTGATAAAAAAGATCTAATATTATATTGAACCTTTAATAGCACTTATAGTACTTCCTGTATTTCGGCACTTGTTAGGCATTTGGGGACATAAAACATGAGTAAGTCAGAGTCCTGGCTTCAAGGAGCTTATAGCATTATGATGAGAGACATAAAGGAAATAGTTGCTCATAGGACAGCCCAGTGTTTATGATGAGGTAATCTGGGATTGCCCAGAAAAGGGATTATATGAATGTGAACTGAGAAAAAAAAATTACTTTTAAAAAATGAGTTGCGGAGCACTTGGCTAGCTCAGTTGGTTGAGCATCTGACTCTTGATTTGAGCTCAGGTCATGATCTCAGGATCCTGGGATCAAACTGGATCAGGCTCCTCCTCCTCTAGTGGAGTCAGCTTCTCTCCCTCTCCCTCTGCCCCTGCCTCTCAAATAAATAAATTAATCTTTAAAAAATTTTTAAAAATCAGTTGAGTCAGACCTTATTGTGGTAGGTGGTACAAGTTTGGTTTCTCTCTTTCTGCTCTTTATGGTGTAGGTACTAAATAGGCAGTTTGATTCTGAAAAAAAGGCTGCCACTTAACTAGCTTTTTGAATCCTTGGCAAGCTGTTTAACCTCAGTAAACTTAAGGTTTTTCATCTTAAAAAAAAAAGATGTTATCACCTTGCCTATAGAATTGTTGAGAGGATTAAGTCAAAGAATAAAATAAAAACACTTAGGGTGCATGGAATATAGTAAACATTCAAATATTAGCATTTATTAGATTGCTCCTTATAAACTAACCTGCCTGGTATTTGTCATTCTTAAATTCTACCCTGATATCTTGAATAACTGGGTTTTCAAGGTAATTGACTTACTCTATTTGCACTTTATATTTTTATTTTGTGTATATAATGCAGTGTTCTTCAAATATTTGTTAAATTTACTTCAGATAAAATATTCAGAAGACCAGTTTTCAGGATATTAGGATACAATGAAATTAACTAGCTTGTGTAATTGTATGGAACCAAATTGAATCTTCCCTTGATATAAAATGCATTTTAAGATTTGGCAGTTCCGTAAGGTTGCTTGAAATGTTAGTGTTTATATGGAAAATGTAGAGTTGGAGAAAAGTGTCACAATTAAGTTTATTTTATCAAGTAACTGATGGTATCATATTGGGGCCTATAATACATACCGCCTATATAAATTTTTCTGCATCCTAAACAGATATAATTGGAAAGTAAACCAAACTTAGAAGCAAGCAAAAGACCCAGATCTTCCATTCTTACATTTAGCTACATCATCAAAAGTAGGACTTGGAAAAAGCTGGGCAATGTATGTATTTACTGTCTTACTTTATTTCACCTATGCTTCCATATATTTATATATGTTTAATTTAGTGATTCAGCAACTCTGATGTACATTTTTACATCAGTGTAGTTAAGTAAAACTTAGGGCTTAAGGCCGATTATTTGGAAATTATTGAAAAGAAGCTAAATGGGATACTCTTGTTAAAAAATAGAGTATTTTGACATTTTGTAATTTGCCTTTTTAAAGTTAGAGAGTAAAATTTTTATAGCATATTCTGTAATCCATTAAGGTGCTCATAACAATTTATAATAAAGACAAACTAGTGGAAGATGTGACATTTAATTAGTAATGGTTGTTAATATATACACTTAGGATAAATTCAAATAATCCTTAAGTTAGTAACAGAATGACTACTAAAGATAATTTTATGTGCCAGGCATTTAGATCCAAAAATCTGGGTACCATAAATGTCATACTTTTGACTACCTTTTGTATTTTTATCTAAAATTCTTTAAAGTCTTGCATCTGTATCCTTCCCTAAATTTTGTAAAACTTAAGATTTCTATTTTTGTAATAGGTTCTGACATATTTATCCATTTATTTAAATAAAATTTGTTGTGAATCTTTATCAAGGGTGAGCTTTTAAGTTTTTTCCTAAATGACTCACTTATTATACCACAGGTCATTAATTTAAAATTTTAGTGAGAGCTGCCCCTTATGAGTTTAGCTACGGCCATTTTGCAAGCACTGTAGTTATTTTAGAAAGGATATTGTTTTCAGACTTAATCTGAATTTTATATTTTCTCTTTAATTTCAGTATTCAGAGAGCTTGTGTTTCTTACAATTTCCCAGTAGTCAGTTATCTGCTAATTAAGATGAGTAGGAATAAAACTACCTGTTGCATTGTGAGTAGGGCATTCATAAACTGGAATTTGAGGCATGTGTGAAAATATGCCAGCTCATAACTGGATTAAGTGGCTAAGAATTGGCAGTGTG
>PISX010026169.1:0-24923 GCA_004024625.1 Mellivora capensis | reverse complement strand
TTCTGCAATTGCAGGTAGATTCCTACCTGAATCTCCTCCTAAAGACACTTATGAAGATGTCACTACCCTACATCCCTCATTGCAACCACCCTTCAAACTCATTCTTGATACCGACAAATCAGATCATCCTGGGGCTCAACCAAAGAGAAAGAGGAGGGATGGGTGGAGTTAAAGGACAAGGGCAGACTCAGGGTGGGCTGAGGCTTTGGAATGAGTAAGGACCAGGAATAGGGTATTATGTGATATTATGTGGTGTATGTCCTCTGCTCTATACTTCTGAAGAACTCTTTCTCTGTCTGGTGGTTGTGTGGAGGAGAAAGTGGAGAGGCTCTCATTCACTAGGGAAGAGTTAAAGAAATAGTCTGTGAAACATGATTATGGGGGTCTTGCTAAAAGTTATGGTGATGAAGGGACATATTTAAGAAATAGATAGATTTTATAGCATCCTTCTAATTACAAAAGAAATACATATTCATTGTTATAAAATTTAGAAAATATTTGGAAATCATTAAAAACCTACCAGAAATTTCAACCTCTAGTGATAAGAGTTATTCATATTATAGAATGTTTTTCCCGTGTATTTTCTATGTATATTCAGATGAATTATATATATTAACTGTTCTACATAATCAGGATCTAACTGTATGTACAGTTTTTTCTGGTAATTCTTCTTTTTTAATTGTGGTAGAATATACATAACAAAATTTATAATTTTAACCATTTAAAAGTATATAGTTCTGTGATATTAAGTACATTCACACTGTTATGTTTTCTTGGTACTTCTTGAGCTCTTTCTACCTGCAGACATTGCTCCTCCTTTAAGTCAAGAGTATTCTTTTCTAGCATATGTTGATTATTTCTTTGGTTCCTGTGTGTGTGTGTGTGTGTGTGTGTGTGTGTGTGTGTGTGTGTGTTTTAACCAAATTTGCATGTCCAATTTGGAGGACAGTATAACAATTTGGGTTCTAGTGGTTTCTCCGTTTTTACCCTCTTGGATGGCTTCAGAATCTAGATGTTTCCTTTGATCATGGTGAAGACCTTTATTTTGGAGACAGGTCAACAAAATGCTCTGCAGGTAAACCACAGTGTTAGCATGCAAAGAACTTTTGGTAGGCTCCTGAAGAACCCCGGGTGGTGTGAGTGAATGCCCGCATGCAGGAATATCCTTGGTTTCCCAGGTCATCTACAGAGGGAGAGATACTCTCTCAACAGGAAATCATTCCTCTGTTGGATGATGCGTGCATCTTGGCATCTGGAACTCAATGGACTGTTCTCTGTCTTAGAGCCAAGAATCTGGAAAGTGGGTGGGGACATCAGCTGTGATTCAGTCTTTCACAATGGCCCTGAAGAGAACTTATCAACACTCAGTTGACAGGCAGCAGCTCACTAAGGGTGATGATGAAGGCTGGACATGTGTGAGGGTGTGAGGGAGGGAGAGGCTGGGGTTGGGAACTGCGGGAAGTGATTTCAGTGCCAAGCTCCGTGCTGGGCACATGCTTGTTGCTTAACTCTAGTTTGGACATTTCCTTACTGAGAGTCCAATTGAACCCGAGTTTAAATGAACTGTGTGTTAACTGTGGTTTTCTAATTGTTTTAGTTTTAATAGGTTGTTAGTGAAATCAACCGAATGCTGATCCTGTACATCGACTAACCACTTCAGTGATAAGAAAAGCACAAACATTAAATACTTGTGTGTTCCAGAGATCATCAGTTACTGCTACAATATTTATACTAAAGGGATAGCTCAAGCCCAACAAAGTGTTGGGAAGGAAGTGTTAGTTTTAACTGAGGGGTAAATTTGATACTCTGGAGGCAGGGTGTTATGAGGAGACAGATCAAGTTCTGGATTTAGACGTTTTGAAATCATAAATGTGAGTTGGGCTAGGTTAACTTGAAAGAGTCCTTCTCTCTCTAAAATTCTGGAAAGTCTCCCGTTATAAAGTCTCCCATTATTTTTCTTGTTTAGGTCAGTGGCATCACCACCCACCTAGGTCCCTAACTAAAAAGCGTGGAGCTATCTTGAGTTGTCTCTCTTCTTCACTTCTGGGGGGTCTGAGCAGGTAGAGGGGAAAAAACCAGGCTTGGACTCCAGACAGTCTTGGAGCTCCAGGAGCCTGGGACATCTGTCTTGCAGATGTGGAGAGCTCTGTGGCCTTGGTCACATCACATCCATCTTCAAGTCTGTTTCCTCATCCGTTAGAGAAAACAGGGTTAAAACTACTTGCTGCTAAGTGTAGAGAAAAGTATGGAAAGTGTGCAGCTCAGCATGGGGCACAGAACAGGTCTGATATATGTTAATTATTATTGAATCAGGCTAAAGCTGAAAGATTTATTTATGTATCTTTAGGGGGGTTGGAGAAGGTTGAGGGAGAGGGAGAGAGAGAATCCCTTCTCAGCAGACTCCTTGCTGAGCATGGACACTGAGGTGGGGCTCGATCCCAGGACCCTGAGACCATGACCTGAACTGAAATCAAGAGTCAGACACTTAACCAACTGAGCCACCCAATCGCTCCAGGGCTGAAGCTTAGTAAGCCATGACTCTTCTTCGGTACTAGGTCGGGTTCTGTAAGCACTACAATGTATTTAGCAGTTTAATTTTCACGACTGTCCTTTAAGGTGGATACTATTATTACCCATATATTCTTTTCAAATGAAGAAACTAGGGCAGAGAGAGGTTAAGTAACTTGCCCAAGATTGTACAGCCAGTAAGTGGTAGAACCAGGATTTTGGAGCCTTAGACAGTCAGGCTTCAAAGTCTGTGTTCAGCAACCAAGTTGATTCTGGTTCTGAAAAAAAATGTCTTTTACAAGTAACCAGGCTCATTGGGGTGGAATCCGACAATAATGGCAAAACTGAAATTCACATTCAAAGCCCACCATTCAGAGAACCACTATGAATATTTCAGGATTTTAATCTCTAGACCTTTTCCTATGTATATATGAAAATAGAGGTAGAGAGTTTTTTCTAAATAAAAATGGGACCACACTATGACTTCCTTGTAGAAGCTCTGTTGACTCAGGGTGCCATATGGACCTTTCTGTGTGAATAAAGCTTCAGATGAAGTTGAACCACCAGACTTTTTTAAAAAGATTTTATCTATTTATTTGAGAGAGAGAAAGAGAGAGAGAAGGTGTGCAAGTGGGAGGAGGAACAGAATGGGAGGGAGAGGGTGGGGGAAAGAATCTCAAGCGGACTTGATGCCGAGTGTGGAGCCTGACGCAGAGCTCAATCCCAGGACCCTGAGATCATGACCTGAGGCAAAACCAAGAGTCAGACATTCAACCAACTGAGCCACCCGGGTGTCTCTGAGCCATCGTCTTTTAACCAACCATCCTACATTGGATTTTTAGGTTATTTCCAGCTTCCCCACTACTATAAATAATACTGAGCTAAATGTCCTACATATACACATCTTTGTGCCCCTTTTCAGATATATTTACCCAAGACTCTTTTAAGAACATGTTAGGTTATTTTAAACATTTTCCCATTATTTTAGACGATACTTGGACAAATATCTTTGTACATACATCTTTGTCTTCCTTCCAATTAATTTTTTCAGGATAGCTTCCTAGAAGTAACCTCATCAGTTATCCATTGGTCAAAGGGCATGTATGTTGTAAAGATTTTGGATACCTATTGTCAGTTTCTCTAGGGAAGTGTATCTTACCTAAATGGCCAATTTAAAAATAGCCTTCCTCCATAAGTGGCAAATGGCTTGTGAAAAATACCCTGGACTTTTTCTTTAACATCACTCATTAGAAAGTGTACCAGAGGGTGCCTGGGAGGCTCAGTTGGTTAAGGATCTGTCTTCCACTCAGGTCATGATCTCTGGGTCCCAGGATCGAGTCCCATGTGGGGCTCCCTGCTCAGTGGGGAGCCTGCTTCTCCCTCTCCCTCTATCCCACCACTTGTTCTCTCTATTTCTCTCTCTCTCAAGTTCTTGAGCTCTCTTGAGCTCTTTCTACCTGCAGACATTGCTCCTCCTTTAAGTCAAGAGAATTCTTTTCTAGCATATGTTGATTATTTCTTTGGTTCCTGTGTGTCTCTGTGTGTGTGTTTTATGCATAATAAATAATATATATAAATAATTATAATATATAATAAATAATAAATGAATACATAAAATATTTTTTTAAAAAAATAGAAAGTGTATGGGGTATGAGCTGGGTCCCTCCCAGCTCAGTTGCTGTGTACTAAAATACCCCAAAGAAAAATTGCCTCTCCTTTAAGGAAGTCTTGTGATGTGCAGCTTCATGACATTATCATGTTGTTTTAGAGGATCTCTATCATGCATTAATGGGATAAAAGGGCCAGTGGTATTTAGAACTATACCCAAGACCCCCTGTAAAGACACAGGGCAGGAGCTTAATTGGTGAGGTCCCCAATTTCAGCTTTTAGTCCAGCAAAATTATACGTAGACACCTGGCATGAGAAATATTATAGGCAAACTGGAGAGCGTGCAGAGAAAAGCAGTAAAAATGATGAAGGAAATGGAGGGACTGATTTATGAGGAGAGACTAAAGAAATCAAGCACACGGAGCGGGGACCCAGAGGTGACTTCGGGGAACTGGATAACGGACAACAAATATCTGGAAGGTGTAAACCACCAAAGCGAGGGTGTATTGAGCCTGTTCCCCAACACATCAGCAATGAATGGGAGGGGGAATGAAAGAGAAGAGGACTCACTGATTTATTTGGGATTGTCTCTAGAGAGAGGTTAGAAGGTCTCTGACTGGAAACATTTAGCACCAGACAACACTCAGCTCCACAGGGAGAGGATTCTAGACCGGAAAGCAACAAGATAGACTCGCAGTTCAGATCACGCCAAACCTTGGAGCCTTTCCACGTCGTTACCTCATGGTGACCGTATAAACATACTCTCTGGGGTCCTGAAGGTAAAGTAATACGGCTCATCTCTTTTTCATTTCCTGCCTTTAATGCCTCTTTAAGTTAGCAAGTTTAATCGTGTCTGAACACATGCTTCTTCAATCAAGTCTCTCCACATGCGTCTGAGGGATGGCGGGGTTGCTGACGCTATTGTTCTGGGAGACAATGGACATATCCCCGGTGTCCTTGGGTGCCTGTTCAAAATCATGAAGGAGGATGGAACAAAGAGCCAGTCAGGCACAGAGCCCACCCGCCCAAGACCGCAGAGGATGTCTCTCCCCAGTTAGTCCTCATAATTTTTGTCCAAAATCTCACCCCTGTCCAGATATGGAGGGACTTCTGTGTCCTCAAGAATTCACGCACACCAGCGGTAGGTTCCAGGGGAGGTGGAGAAAGCCTGGGAGGGCCTATTTTGGGGATATGGTCCTGATTTTGGTCTCCTTGTTCTGCTGTCAATAATAGAAAGCTAATTTGCTTGGATGTGCTTCAGGCAGTACTCAATTCTCATAAAACAGGGAACAGAACAGTAAGGATCTCATTGAAATGAACGGTGCACACACGTGCACACACACATACATGCACACACACACTGCTTAAAGCGTACTGTCCCTCCATGACAAGCCAACAAGTATTAATAAGCAGTTATCATCTGCTTGATGCTGGCATTGGAGCTGTGAGCAACGGCGAAGCAGGCTTTCTGTGTCACGTCTGGAATCAGCGTGGAGGCAACTCGCAGTGACAACAGAAAGTGGGAAGGACAAAAGCAGAGGCTGCTGCCATCTCTCATTAGGGATGTGTGTGTGTGTGTGTGTGTGTGTGTATGCACAAGAGAGAGTCTGTCTCTGTAGCGTTAGCCATAGGCCAGAGCATCTGTGCTTGTTAACCGTGTGCCCGCAGTAAGTATGGTACCGAGCTCAGAGGAGGGTTGGGGAGGGTTCAGTAAATAAAACATGCAACGTGCTTAACACGTCTTGTACAGTGTAAGCACTCATTACATGTTACGGTATCCCCTCCCTCTTCCTGCAACTACACATAGCTGCTCCTAATCCAAAGTCCTGGTGTCGGGCTCCACGCCGAGTGTGGAACCTGCTTAAGATTTTCTCTCACTCCGCCCTCCCACCAACCCTGTTCATGCTTGCTGTTCCACCTGTGAGAGAGAGAAAGTGATCTTCTCCTCTAAAGATATGTATATTTTCAAAGATTTCATTTTTAAAAAAATTTTAAGTTTTTAAATAAACATATAATGTATTATTAGCCCAAGGGGTATAGGTCTGTGAAACACTAGGTTTACACACTTCATAGCACATACTCTCTCCAATGTCCATAACCTCACCACCCTCTCCCTACTCCCCTCCCCCCGACAACCTTCAGTTTGTTTTGTGAGATTAAGAGTCTCTTATGGTTTGTTTCCCTCCCGATCCCATCTTGTTTCATTTATTCTTTTCCTACCCCTCAAAACCCCCACATTGTATCTCCACTTCCTCATATCAGGGAGATCATATGATAATTGTCTTTCTCCGATTGACTTATTTCGCTAAGCATAATGCCCTCTAGTTCCATCCACGTCGTCGCAAATGGCAAGATTTCATTTCTTTTGACGGCTGCATAGTATTCCATTGTATGTATGTACCACATCTTCTTTACCCATTCATCAAAGATTTCATTTTTAAGTAATCTCCCCACCCAACCTGGGGCTTGAGCTTATGATCCTGTGATCAAGAGTCGCATGCTCTCCTGACTGAGCCAGCCTCCCCTTAAATAAGGTGTTTCTTAAGCTGCCAGCTATGAATTCCCAGGAGATCCATGAGTTCAGTGAGAAGTTTACATTTTTATTTTTTTAAATCTTAAATTTTTATTTATTTACTTAAGTTTAATTTATTTAAGTAATTTCTGCACCCCATACGGGGCTTGAACTCATGATCCTGAGATCAAGAGTTACGTGCTCTTCTGATTGAGCCAGGCATGTGCCCCTAAATTTTTATTTTTATGTTAATATTTTAATATTGAATATATTTAATGTTTCAATATTTTTAAAAAACAATTTAATCTGATTCTGGATCATATCATGATCACCTTAGAACCAAGCACTGTCTTTTAATTTTAGTGCCCGCATTTACATCTAGATTCATAACGAAGGGTCACAGAAAGGGACAGCTTTAAATTTACTCTTAAAGTGCAGAATGGGTCTGCCACCCCCTCCCCCATTTTTTTCTTTATGTTTCTCAAATTTGAGAGACTGAGCTACAGTCCACACTGTACAGGTAGGGGTGGAGGAGATGGGAGGGCCTATGTGTGTGGGAGAGTCACAGGAATTCCAGAAGAAAGAAGAAACAGGAGGCAGCATCAGGTACTAGTAGTTCAGTGTGGGGTATGAACAAGGCTGATTTGTGTTCGAAGTCTAGCTGGCTGTGACCTTGGAGCCTAGAGGCCATCACAGAAATGTGGGATTTTTTTTTCTTTTTTAGAGAGAGAGAGAGGGACAGCAAACGTGAATGGGGTTGGGGGAGGAGCAGAGAGCAAGAGAAGATCTTAAGCAGGCTCCACACTCAGTGTGGAGCCGGACGCCAGGCTTGATCTCACGACCCTGTGATCATGACCTGAGCCAAAATTAAGAGTCGGACACTTGCCCAACTGAGTCACCCAGGTGCCCCTGAAATGTGGACTTGAGAGAATCATTTATGTGAAATCCCTTATTCTGTCCACCTGTCGACACACACTCATCCGCAACACCAACACCCCTCACTCACACAGCACAACATATGTGCAAAAGGAGTGGGTTTGCAGTCCCTGTGGAAGGTTCTAGCCAGGGCATGAACTGGGGCAGCAGAAGTGCTCCCAGGGTGACCTGGCCATGGTCACAAAGCTGTCACTCCCACACTGCCACCACAAGGGAGAGACAGTGAGGAGCACAGGATCAATAGGGCCCAGTGACTCACCTGGGAATGGCAGCAGCAGAGGATGTCTTTCTGAGAAAGCCCTAGGGCGATGGTCCATGTGAGGTTGTCTTAGGGAGGGGTGATCTCAGTTGTATAAAATATCGAGTATTGGGATTGGAACTGGAGCCCTGTGGACTCGGGATACCTCGTTGTAATACACCTGCTGTAACTGGCTGTCCTGGCATACTCCCATGTGAGTCTTAATGCCACCAGCTTAGCTACCTCTCCTCTGTCCCCTGGGGGAGAAAAGGTCCCAGAGGCACGAGGCTCAGCTCTGTGGACCTCTCTCCAAAAGTGGGGTCCTAAGAGCATAGGAGCTCTCCACTTTTGGAGAGAGCCCACGGCAGTGCACACTGCTGGCTGACTGAAGCATGGCCTGGAGAGCGGCAGCCGACTTTAGAGGGAGACCGATGGATTAGCCTGGTTGAGTCTCAATTTTCTCATCAGAAAAAGAGGAGTAATTGTGAGGCTATAGGTAAACCACCTAGTCCAGTTTCTGCCAGCCAACAAGTTATATTTATTGTCATAATTTAAATTCAGCAGTGGATAGAATGGGGGGGGGGCTGCTTTCAGCCCAGAGAACACAGAGAGAAGAAAACATTAGTTGCTCTGTGATTGGAGACTTTTTACTCCAACTGCTGCCCTGAGGCTCTCTAGCTCCTCTGTTGAGCTAATTGTCTGTCTACTTAGGTAACTCTTTCTCTATTTAGATAACCGCCTCTTCTATCCACCACATGTAGGCCACTGAAGCGCTTGCTCGTAGGGCATGAGGGTGTTGGGGAAAAAGGCTCACTCTCAGTTTCTTTGGACTGGCTGTGCCAACTTCTCTTCTCCAACTTTTGAACATGAACAGATCTGTCTGACCAAATAATCCCTTTACATTTCCAGTCTATAGCTGATTAAGGTGAACGTAAACTCTGTAGGTAGTAGATTTTAAATATATGCCTAGGGACTGGTATCTGTGTCTAAGAAATGTGGCTCGTCAGCTTGCGAAGGGTCTGGACATTCAGGGTCTAGTTCATCCTGACTATATGACCCAGGCCTGGCCCCTTCAGGATCTGGGGCCTTGCGTTCTTCATGAGCAAACTCCTCAGCATTTTCAGTTGGCCCACGAATGCATTATGGGGGTACCAGGGTCGTTTCTGATTCTTAAAGGTCTTGGAGCTGACTGCAGTATTCTTAAGAAGGCAGTTCTATGAACCCTCACTTACAGGGAACAGGTATTAATTCGAGGATCATTTCGGCCTTTAAATTCCCTTTTTCTCTTCTTCTCTCTCTGCCTTGGGGTCTACTCTATGTTGGCATTTCCATGATACAACAGGAATAAGAGGAGGTGAGCACCCTGTCTACAGTGGTCAGGAAAATCTTTGCTGCCTTTGGGTAAATTGTAGTTACTGTGAATGATGAGTTTGTCCAAATTTAAGCCTGCCTAGGAATGTTCAGAGAAGAGATTCTAGTGGCCTGAGAAGCATTAGGAGGATAGAGAATGATGGGCCGGCTGGGAAACCGGGGCTCCAAAATGGTGGATCTTCCCGCCAACCCTCTCCAAGATGGCAGACTTTCCCGCCATCCTTACCGCGGCCTCCACATCACCGCCAGGAAACTGAAACTCTCCACCCAGGAACTTCCCAATTGAGGACTGCCCATCACAGACTTCCCTCACCCCATACCTTCCGATCACAAAATACCTTACCATATATGGATGTGAGCCCATGCCCTGCCTTGGCCCGATAAAAGACCTCTTTCTGGACAGAGCTGGTTCTAGAGTCTGAGGCAGAGAAACAGGAAGTAGATTTTCTGTAGCCCGAGTTCTTCTTTTAAGTGTTTTTGTACAGGTTGAAGGATCAGAAAAACCTGAAGTTAATGCACTCAGTGTTCTTACCAGCTTCTTTATGGAAGCAAGCAGGCACATTTCCAGGAAGGACTGGGAAGGGGAGCAAGTATGTGGGAACTCTATACTTTCTGATCAATTTATCTGTAAACCTAAAACTGCCGTAAAAACATCTATTAGTTAATGAAAATGAAAAACTACATTTGGTAGTGATTAGTACACTCTAACAACTATCAGTCACTTATCTGTATTTGCTTCCTTTTCCTTTGTTACTGAATCGAAACTCACTTCATAATATCAATAAAGAAATAACTTGTACGAAAAAGAGTAGAGAGATGGGTCCTTGCTGGCCTGGGTCCTACTGGGGTCACCAAGAGCACAGAGGAGCCTGAAACATGACAGGCAATAGATATTCAAAATACATAAAATGCACGGAAGGGTAAGTGACTAACTGACGTGACCAGCACTTGTCCGAACTGGGATCTTTCTAATGTTATGCCCCGGGGCAACACTCGGGTGCAGGCTGCCTCTGGGGACCAGACTTGTCCCCTCCCCCAGGCACAGGAACTGCCATCATCCACTCCATTCCTAGACTCCTTAAAACACACCACCACCAGCTCCCCTCTTTCTCATTATGTCTGAAAGCAAATGACCAGACTGCTTTTTGACTAAAAGGCTCTGCTGTCAGTTGTAGGGGAATAGAAGCACATTAGGATTTCTTTCTATAATTTGTAGAATATTACAGAATTCTTAGTGCCCTGGGTCCTGACATCTAGCTCTTGCCTTGCAGCTGCAGTGGCCACGGGATGGCCGTTTGATTTCCAGTGACTAGCTTTTATTGACTGTCATGTCACCCTCCTTACTAGCTAATATTATTTGTCTTCTTGATTATGATCTGTCTCACTTTGTCTGGGTCTCTGCCAGAGTGGGTGCACTGGTTGGAGAATGAGTAAGTGGAACAAGTGGAACCCAAGAGTTGAAGCCAGTTTGGAGGAGAAATTTGAGCCTGAGTGGGGCTCTCGGCAGAACTGGAGATAGGGATGTTCAGCTTGTTGATTCATTCAAAAATTATTACCTGAGCACGTACTATAGGCCAGCTACCACGTGGATGCTCTAAATAGAGGTTTGGCTTTTAGCCTTTGATGTCCAAGTCTGGGAATAGAACCTCCAGGCCACGGTCTCAACTAACTTCTGCTGCCAATTTGCTGTGTGGTTGGGATCAGTCACTTAATGTCTCTGTTTACTGAGCAGGCTAGCCAATAGCCTGTCACCTTGCAGGGCAGTTGCAAGGATTAACTGGCATTTACAGAGTGCTTTGAGATCTGAGATGAAAGGACTATGGCTTGTGCCAAATCACACGATTGCAGTAGCAAGTCAAGGACAAATGATTTGGGCTTGCGACAGACTTTGAAGATGAAGAGAGATTAAGTCTCACGACTTGTCTTAGCTCCTGGCCAGCAGTGACCAGTGGTGCCCCTGAGCTTTCCCAGCACCACTGGGGTTTTATCTCAGGAAGTTCCATCGGCACTCAACATTTTAATTTTTTAATTTTTTTTAAAGATTTTATTTATTTATTTGACAGACGGAGATCACAAGCAGGCAGAGAAGCTGGCAGAGAGAGAGGAGGAAGCAGACTCCCTGCTGAGCAGACAGCCCGATGGGGGACTCCATCCCAGGACCCTGGGATCATGACCTGAGCCGAAGGCAGAGGCTTTAACCCACTGAGCCACCCAGACGCTCTGGCACTCAACATTTTTAATCTGCATGGTTTCCAAAAGAAAAACCAAAGGTAGCTTGCTACGTTAGAGGAGCTCAACTTTCGTGAACCTATAGCTAAGGGAGGAGAAGGAAGGCACCACAGAATAGATTTTTCTCTGACATTCTCACCCCTGGATTTATATTCAGTTACTCACTGATTGCAGGCACCAGTGGATTCTACCGAAGGGTAAAGCCGCTCCCTCAGCAAAAGAAAGCTGAGTAGTAACTAACCCAAAGGGTGGTTTGAAGCATCACTTTGCTTGATATTAGACTTAGAAATATATTCTAAATCAAATCTCTGAGAACATGGTAAAATTGCTTTACATAAAAGCCAAAATACCTATATCTTGTGACTTTCTAGACTTTCTGTCCCTCCTGAGGACCCAGAAGACCCACTGCGACAGGTGCAGAGCCTCCCGCAGGGTCCTTCCAGGTTCCCAGGACTCTGGAGGAGGCCCCCACTGGAATGGAGACTGAAGCAGGGTCATATCTTGGAGGAGCCTTCCTGGCCCGAGGTAACAAAACTGACGTGGGGTCCAGCCTAGATAATCTCACTTGAAAGGAGTCTGCTCTGTCAGAGTTTTTCAAAGCCTACTTGGGACTGAAAATTTGAAATGGACTTTAATGGGGTTCAGAAGAGAAAATGATGCTTCCTGCCTACCCACGCCTTAAATGTGGGGTCTAGAGTCACTGTCCAACTTGTCCTAACCCAGGGACAGGCCAACACAGGAAGATGAATGTTCAGGCAGCGGGTGCCTTCTGATTTCCCCCTGCTTGGAAGGTTTTCCTGTGGACATTTAGGTGCCGTTCCTGATTTAGAAGAACAGGATCCTGAAGGTAGTACACCCAGATGGGAACTGGATTGTGGCTACATGCATTACTCTGTTCTAAAGAAGACCAGAGAGTTTTCACTTTCCTAATTCCAGAAGGGAGGTGAAAATTGTCTTTTGTCTGCTCTTTTCAAAAGCTGACTGGGGGGACAGAGACAGTTGTCTGGTCTTGGTCCCTCCCTGCACGCCTGTATTTCCTCCACTTCATTTGCTCGGTCTGAGCATCTCTGTGGGATTCAGACTGTACACGGGTTAGTATTAGCCAGGAGGTGAGGCGTGTTTCATGGCTATGGCATCCCACTTTTAGTATAGAAACAGGTGAATGAGGCTTTTGAAGAACACAAAGCGTGGGCGGTTTAAATCAACAGTATGAAGTCTCACTGAGACCCATTTCTGGGCACTCTTATCACTCTATGAAAATCACTAGTGTGCTAGCTTAACGTGAAAGCTGTGATTCCGTGCCTTGCCAAGGGGCATGGACATTTCTGAACAGCACAGTTTGTATCCGAAGGACTCGGGGCTGAGTGCCAAGTGGACAGAGCACCCCACCAGACTGTGAGTGAGGCTGGGAGGAAAAGTGTTCATCTATGGGGCGCCTTGGTGGCTCAGTCGTTAAGTGTCTGCCTTCAGCTCAGGTCATGATCCCAGGGTCCTGGGATGGAGCCCCACATTGGGCTCCCTGCTCAGCAGGAAGCCTGCTTCTCCCTCTCCTGCTCCCCCTGTTTGTGTTCCCTTTCTCGCTGTGTCTCTCTGTCAGATATAAAAACCTTTAAAAAAAAGTGTTCATCTATTTTTTTCAAATCCTTGCAGTAATTCACAAAGAGGCAGGCCATTCAGTGGCATAATTGGGTTTCCCATTTCTAAATAGAGATATGATAAATACCATAGTAGTTTGATCCAAAATTCTGTCCCAGAATGTCCCAGGTCTCGGCAGGGATTTTTTTCCAGCAGCACAACAGAACTTTACTGGATTTGGGGAATATTCCCAGTTTTCTATGCGGAGCTTTCTGAAGTCATGTGATTCCTTGAGGAAAGGTGCTTTCTGAAAACTACCTTGTTTTAGGGAAATAATATTATCCAACTTTTATGCTATGTCTTTCTCCATTTTGTGCATTAATATTGCCCTAGGCATGTATAGAATTGCATGGTTTTTAAGCACTGTTTCTATATACATTTACTGGGTTTTTTATCGTCCCTGAAGAGTGTCCCCAGTAGTTTTCTATAGATCTTGTTTTTGTTATGTCTGATTCTAAATTTATCCAGAGACGACTGTGGTTTGATGAGTTTAAATCATAGGAAGGACAAGTGCCAAATTAAAGGCTTGTTGGTAATTTTTTCTTTTTCTTTCTTTCTTTTTTTTTTTTTGGATGCTGGGTAATTTTAACCCTCCCCTCTTCCCTGAGGGGAATAGATTTTTATAAGAATGTGTATTTAAAAATATTTTTGATGCACGACTTCTGAAGTCAAAGAGTGCTACAGCGTAAGATGGGGTTGAAAGAATCATTTGCAAGAGAAATATAAAAATGAGAGATGAACAGGTTCAGACCCTAGCTTCAAGGCCTTTGTTCTCTAGAAAATAAAAACCGCCACATTTCATTTCCTTAGGCCTGGTGGTCTCACACAGCTGATACGTCTTTGTTATTTAATTATAGGCCCAAGGAGTCACTGGAGAGAGGGGGCATTTGGTCTCACAGTTGCTTTTGTTTATTGTCTGTGATCAGGTTGGAGACCTCTGGGAAAGAGGAACTTTCCAAGAATAGCAGATTTTAGATGTCACTTCGTTGCCCTATTCAAGGGACTGGGTAACTGACCCAGAGCGCAGAAGCTGCCTGACTTCCTGAGCAGAGCGCACCGAGTTTCATTATCCCGTGTGCCGAGTCAATACGAAACTAGCTGGGCTCTCCCGGGAAATCTCCCAGGATGGAGCTGGGAGAAAGTGTGGTTTGCCTAGCCAGTTGGACTGACATCATTAGAGTCTTGATTTTGAGAAGAATGATAAAATACCAGGGTCCCATATCTATTAAAATTATAGGTTTGTCTGGCTGTGCATTCTTCTGGTGAGAGAGTGAAGAGGTTTTATGCGATTTCCCCCCAAAAGCCGCAACCTTGAAAAGCTGAGGACCCTTTATTGGTGGCTCAGTCTCCTGCTCTGTGGACTGGCCCCTACAGCTTCTCATATAGGGTCCCTGCCGTGGGGGATGCCAGCCCCCATGAGGACGGCTCTGATTTACTGAGAGCTGGAGTCGGAAGGAGAGCAGGAGCCGCACTCAGATCCCTCAAGGCGGGTGGAAGTGAGTAAAGCAGGACCCAGGGTGGGGCTGGGGGCTGGGGGGCATGGTGGTGACTAGGGAGGCACACTCCCTTTGAGAAGGGGTCATTTCACTGTCTCCAGGGTGAGATTTTCTGAGCACCCATGCAGCTCAGTGCTGGTGTGTGTGTGTGTGTGTGTGTGTGTGTGAGAGAGAGAGAGAGAGAGAGAGAAAGAGAGAGAAGTAAGCTTTCTGCCTAACGTGGGGCTTGAATTCATGACCCCAAGATCAAGAGTCACATGTTCTACTGACTGAGCCAGACAGGCCCCTCGGGTGTATATATATATATATATTGAAATGTCAACAACTAATTCAAAATCTTGAAGGATATTGAAGAAACCCCATAAAAATGCTTGTAAGGGCAGATATGGGCGCCTCCTTTGGTTTGTCAAAGGTCTGGCAGAGTAGTGTTTGACATCAAGAGGAAACTCAATGCTCCATTTTTATTACATATATTTGACATCAACTTCTTTCCTATTAAAAAATGAAATCTTGCAGATATTATAACTAACAAGCATGATTTTAAAAAAATGAATATTTTGCCTTAACTGTAATACATAGGAGAGAAAACAGGAAGGAAACATAATAAAAATGTGTATTTTAGTGTGCACATGCTCAGCTATGACTGTATTAGAAGTTGAAAAAGCCACTCTACATTTCCAGAATGTTCCCTAGGGGGCAGGACTGTCACCATTGAAAGCCCCATTGCCAGAAGCTTCTGATTCATATGAGTCCTATGTTGCTTCCTCCAAATTTTTACTCATCTGTCTTGGTCCTGCCCTGTAGGGCCACACATCAGATTCAATGTTGCATTTATGGGACAACTTTTTTTTTTTAAAAGATTTTATTTATTTATTTGACAGACAGAGATTACAAGTAGGCAAGAGAGGCAGGCAGAGAGAGAGAGAGAGGAGGAAGCAGGCTCCCTGCTGAGCAGAGAGCCCGATGTGGGGCTCGATCCCAGGACTCTGGGATCATGACCTGAGCTGAAAGCAGAGGCTTTAACTCACTGAGCCACCCAGAAGTCCCTATGGGACAACTTTTAAACCACAGGAGAAGTTTCTTTGTCTCTCCTCACACTGTGTACTCTTCTCATGTACAGGTCTTCTCTGGCCAAGCCTTTCCAATTCCTTCAGCCATTCCTGACACAGGTGCCCTCCCAACCCCCTCCTCTATGAGCCCGACCTCTGTTCTTCTCATTTTCCTGGGTCTGAACCCCACCCTGGTCCTGCAGCCATCCTCCAGAGTAGGACAGCTCTGTCCGGACTGCTCTGCCTTTCCTCGCCTCTTCTCCCAGGCAGGGAACTTTGCAGCCACCCCTGGAGAATGACTTGGACTGCTGTGTTCTGGGTGGCAGCCAAGGCCATCTTCATGTCACAGTGACTCAGGAAATAAGACCTGCTTATGAATGTTGGTAGGAATGACCATGTTGCATAGTATGGAGAGTTCCATCATGTCACTGACCTGTTTCTCTCTTACCTGTTCCTTCCTCCTTCCTGGGAAACCTCAAAACTACATCCTTCCTTGATACAGAATAAGTTAATTTTCACTTCTGGAGCTTTGGTCCTGGCCAATGTAGAGACCTAACGAGCTATCTTGAATGGCCATAATGAAATGCCATAGACCAGGTGGCTTATAAACAACAAACATAGCGGCACCCGGGTGGCTCAGCTGGTTAAGTGTCTGACTTCAGCTCAGGTCGTGATCTCAGGGTCCTGGGATCGAGGCCCAGGTGGGGCTCCCTGCTGAGCAGGGAGTCTGCTTCTCCCTCTGCCTCTCCCCCTACTTGTGCATGCTCTCTTTCTCTTTCTCTCTCTCTTAATAAATAAATAAAATCTTTAAAAAAACAAACATTTATTTCTCACAGATGGGCCCAGGTAGACTGAATGATGATCCAATCTCGAAAGATGAGCAGGAGATAGCCAGGTCAAGGAGGAGGTGAAGGGAGTCCCAAGTAGAATGGGGAATACGTGTGAAAGGATGGAGTGAGACCTGAAGCACATTCCAAAGAAAATCAGCGGTGGGTGTGCACCAGTGACCTGCCGGGGGTGTGGCAAGGGCTCTTCCTTGTGAGCTCCATGCCTCTCATTGGATTTTTATCCTAAAAGTAAAGGCCCAGGTGATTTGCTTGCAGTATTGGTTCAGTGAAGCCTTTCCCTCTAACATCCAGAGCTTCATTTTCCCCCTCTTCCCCTTGAATCGCTCCTCTTCCCCTTCCTGCTATCTTGGCAGCACATAAGGAAATGGAAATAGGTGAACAGGCTCTTCTGAGAGCTGATCCCAAAGTTAATAAAAATCAGGATCCCGGGTTGTGGGTGTACTTAAGGGAGAGCTCCTCTTTATCAGGGTCTTTTCTGGTGATTTAAAGCTGGGGGGAGCCAGTTTCAAATCGTATATTCCAGACCAACCATTTCCGCTGCTTGGTGTTGGGCAAGTTCTGGAACCCTTTGGAGCCTCAGCTCCCTTCCCTGTAAAATGGGAATGGGAGAATGTCTACCCCATAGAGTTGTGGCGATGTGAGGGAATGCCTGGCGTAGCAGAAGCGTTCAACAAATGGTTGTCTTGTCTTAACTCACATTAAAACTTAAAATCCCACTCACTGAATAGGGAGATGGGGGCTGTAGAACTCTGTGCCTAACTGGAAAAAAATGGTTGAGAACTGAGTAAATGTGAGAAGGGATGAAGGAAATCCCTTGAGAAAGGCCGGTCTCACCGTCTCTCTGTGTTACCAAAATAAGAAGAAAAAAAAAAATGAAGCTGTTATGAGGAAGTTGCGGGCCTCGGTGTCCCCCTCTGTAAAATAAAGGTCTGATTAGACGATGTTTTAAATTCCTTTCAGGGGCAGGTGGCTCAGTCAATTAAGCGTCTGCCTTCAGCTCAGGTCATGATCCTGGGGGCCCGGGATTGAGCCCTGCATCGGGTTCCCTGTTCAGGGGGAGTCCGCTTCTCCCTCTCACTCTGCCCGCTATTCCCCCTACTTCTGCTCTCTCTCTCTATCAAAAAAATAAATAGAATCTTTTTTAAGAAAATTCCTTTCAAACCATAACATTTTATTCACTTCAGTTTCCAGAATAATTGCTGCATCATCATCACCATTAATGATAATAATGGCATAATGGTAAAGGTGCAGGACTTCTAAATGATGGTTGCATATTCGAGACCCCAGGAAGCTTTGACCAACTCCTGATATCCAGGCCCCAAGCAGACATATAAAATCAGGGTCCCTGGCAGGTTGGTGGTGTTACGGGGCAGTCAGGACTGAGGGCTCAGTAAGAGTCTCGTCTGTAATTTCCAGCTTCTAGCATCCTTTATAGTCAGTCACCTCAACAGGAGAATTAGATGTCACCAGTTAATATCACAGATGGCTTTTGTTGTTGTTTGTTTTGAAATCTTTGTTTTTCTCCTGAAAGTGAATAAATAGGCTTCTTAGGGATGTAGGTAATTGCTAGTCCTTGAGGTTCCTTTACCAAAATAGTCCTAGCATAAAGACGTATGTTACCAATTATGTTTCTAATTAGAATGGAAATGTGTGTAAAGCTCTTTCATAGAAATGCATACTAAATCTGTTTTAGAGAAACTTACTTGTAAGATTTTTTTTTTTTCTTTTCACTCCGTTCCAATTCGGGCTTTGGCCCTCATTCAAAAGAAGCCACTACAATGAAATATTTTCTGACACTATGTGGAAATAGTTGTCCTTGATGTGTGTGTCTTTATTTATGTCAGGGTTCCTAACAAATCCCACAAATAAAACCTGTTTTTTTAGTGAAAAACACTTCAAAATGGGAAGAGGGATGTATGTCATGTTGACCTAAAATAGCATGAGCATAATGAGCCCAACGTGGAAGGGGCTTTAAAGGCTCAAATCTTCATGGGAAATACTTGTTGATTTTACTTCACTATAATTGGAGGAGAAAATATAGTGGCATTTTAGCATGATAATTTCTTAATGTATACTTATTGAACTTCAGTATGTGTGGTCTGGTAAAAATAATTTCATAGAAAAAGAGGTCTTGAATCATATGTATGTGTATAAATTTAGGGAGATAACAACTATACACATTATTTTGTGATTTACTTTTTTTACTTAGGGGTACCTGGGTGGCTCAGTGGGCTAAGCATCTGCCCTCAGTTCAGGTCATGATCAGGGTCCTGGGATCAACCCCCGAACTGGGCTCCCTGCTCAGTGGGGAGTCTGCTTCTCCCTCTCCCTCTGCCCCTCCACCCCACTCAGGGTCTCTCTCTTGCTCACTCTCTCTGTCTCAAATAAATAAATAAATTAAATAAATATCTTAAAAAATATAAGTAGACATTCTTCTTTGATTTCCATAATTATTTTAAGGACTACATAATATTCCTAGTTGCTAATGTATCAGAACCTACTTAACCAATCTCACTTGGACATTTAGGGTCATTTTCAATTTTCCTATGCTGTAATGAACAGCCTTATTCGTATATCTTCTTGTCTTTGTACAATTATTTCCTTAGATAAATTCATAGAAGTGGAATTATTGGGTCAAATAGGCTTTGTAATTTTAAGGATTTTGCTATGTATTGCCAGATTATATGGAAGCCTATATCAATTTGTACTCCTCTGGGCCCAACTGTTTCTTGTTCAGCAATTTTTTTTTTAAAGATTTTATTTATTTATTTGACAGAGAGCCACAGCGAGAGAGGGAACACAAGCAGGGGGAGTGGGAGAAGGAGAAGCAGGCTTCCCACAGAGCAAGGAGCCCGATATGGGACTCGATCCCAAGACCCTGGGATCATGACCTGAGCCAAAGGCAGACGCTTAACAACTGAGCCACCCAAGGGCCCAAATTCTTTTCAGCAATAGAGTAATATGAAATCCAAACTGAAACTCTTCCTTCCTGTCTCAGCAAATAACTTCCATATCCCCCAAGCTCATTCTGCAAAAAGTTAAAATGCTGGGACAGCTGCACACTTGTTGAAGGAACAAGAGAGGAGACCAGGGGAATGCAGAGGAGAAAGAGGTTGTCAGCAGCGGACTTTGAAGAACTGAATATTTTTTTTCACTTGTCATGTTCTGACCCAACCTCTGGGACAAGAAGCTTTCTCCCAAAGAAGAGGTGAAGTTCGAAAGAAAGAAAAGCTAGAAATTCCACTTAAAATTCCGCTGGGTCTTGTATTTGAGATTGGCAGCGCTGAGGCTTTCCAGATGGCTTTGTCTATTCTTTTGAACCTACCTTTTGATCTTATTTAAATTTCCTCCTTATTTCACCTGTTCTGGGTTTATTGCCTGGAAAACAAGCAGGTGAACATATTAGGGCTTCCTTAAGGCACTGCTAGACCACAGGAAACTCATGTTCAGGTCAGGAATTGTAGAACATGACTCCATGCTCCACATTTATGGGCAAGTTAAACAACAGGGAATTTTATGCTGGGATTTATGGCACAAACTTGTAGCAGGCACACTGTGAGGTGGGAGGGGAATTTAAACAAGGAAAATCTCTTCCTGTAATATTGATTCAAGATCTTCAATTGATGGAAAAAACATGTCAGGATTTTATTCTGGAAATTGCCTGTGAGTTAGACAAGGGGCAGGAAAACATAAGTATTATAAACACATTATCTCTCCTTCCCCCATATATTGGTTCTCCTCTTTCAGATGAGGTCATTTCTAGTTTTCTAGTCAGTCTGTATACGAAAATGATCAAAAAGCACATAATTAGCTGCTTCAGCAAACTTTATCCCTATTAATTTCAGGAGGGAGCGGGGGAAGAAAAGAGGAGCATGTGTAGGATTGAGGGGACAAGACTTCTACATTCTCTAAAAAATTGACCTACACCTTATGTATCCGTCTTACAGCCCATAAAAGCCAGCACAAAAGAGAGCACCAGCTGGAATCACTCAGGAGAGGCGATGCCTTTCAAAGACCCAGCTAGCAGCAGGTGAAATATACATTAGGGGTTCTTTTATTCCTCAAATAATACTTATTTTCAGCGGGAAACAATATGGTTCTTATATAGTCAATAAAGAGCAAATTCAGGGTGTTTGCCCTTTGGCCAGCGCCGCTGATGATTTCTGATGACTCCAGCATCACCTCATCACCCATGGAGCTCAGAAAACATTGGACTCAAATACTGGAAGACATGGGTCCTTGTTCGGAAGACCTGATTCTTTAGACCCACACTGAGGTCCAGAGGCACATAGCCTAAGGGCCAGAATAATTTCAAAGTCTTGGGTTGCTGGTACACTGGTTGTTTGGAAAATGGCTTCACTGGACTTGAAAGGCTTTCTTTGATGCTTGTTCATTTGTTTAGCTATACTCCAGGAGGTTTATGGTCCAGGAGGATTTGAGTACATTGTCTTGTTTCTCCCAGTAACATCTTAGGAGTTAAAGTTATTTCCATTCTAAATACAGATGGGTGCTGGTGGTGGAGAGATGGGAGAGAAGCAGCGAGCACCTAACTTGTCCATTTACCTTGGGGGTTCAAGGACTCTAGGAAAGGTCAGTAGTGTTCAACACTGGGAGAAATCAGACTGCATGCCCCTCGAGGGGGCCTTGCTGGTTCTGTTCTCTAGCGTTCTCTCAGTGTCTGGCTCACAGTAGGATCATAAGTGTATCATGTTGCCTGAGACCAAGCAGTGTAGCATGGAATGAAACCACTGGTTTTGACAACAGCGAGAAGGAAAGCATTAGTTTTCTCTGAGGAGGGATGCTCAGGGGCTTAAGAATATGAAAAATGGTTCCCACCATTAATTTCTATTTTTTTACCTATGTGCACTGCAGGCTGGAAGGGGGCAAGAGGTAGCTTGTTACTTGAGTTACGTGGCTCATCATTGCTGAGGAGTTGGCATAAACTCAATTTCAGAGCCCGAGGGCTTTCCTCTATGCTCTTTGTTAAATACAGAATAGGGAATAGGATCTTAATGGAAGGGGAGATGCATGGCTTAGAGCAGGGGTTCTTGAACTTGAGCATCCATCAGAATCCCCTGGAGAGCTTGTTGAAACACAGATGACCCGGGCCCTGTTTCTGGAGTTTTCTGACTCAGTGGGTGTGGGAAGGAGCTGAGAATGTGCATTTCTGAGAAGTTCCTGGGTGATGCTTATACCCCCACCCCCACCCCCCGAGACCAAACTTTGAGAGCCAATGGCTTAAAGGAAAAAGTACTCACACTGAAGTCAGATAAAGCTAGAATACTGTCTTGGTCATTGACATTGGTCATTGACTACTGACCTTGGTCAGGTCAACTTTGCTGAGCCTCATTTACAAAATAGTGACAATATCCCTTGCACAGGCCTGTAGTGAGGACAAAATAAAATAAAGGGAGTAAGATGGCTGGCCCACTCCAACGAGTGAGACCTTCTGCCCTCAGTCCTTTTGTGGGATCCTCATACTGAGCAGTGTCTGTGAGTTTATGTCTGTGTGAGCTGGGTTTCTGCTGTACTGATTTCACATTACCACTTATTTATATATCCCAAGTATTTCATCATTACTAAACATTTATGATGTGAGTGACACAGTGTGAGACGATTTTTACATTACATAGAACATTGAAAATATTTCTCTTTAACAAATGAGGGTAAGTAACTTGCATACAAACCCACAGGAAGGAAGTGGCAGAGCTGTGTTCAGACAAGGGCCTCCTCAGACCAGCCCCTTGATGTCTGTGTTAGAGTGGTTCCAGAATTCTCTATGGGCAGAAGATACCAGGATGGTTAGGTCCTTTTCTCTAATTCCTTACTCACATGGTACATCTGTCTATGTAAGTAGCATATCTGAGAGAATCGAGCAATTATTCTGAGAATGTGAGTGAAAGGGGTAGGATTTTTGTGTATCTTTTAAGCCAGACTCTGTCTTACTCTTTCCACCATGGTGCATAGAGGAGCTCAGCAAATGTTTGTGGTATTAGTAAATGAATTAAAGGCTCAGATCGAATGGCCAACTCCCTGGGCCTTGGTAAGTACCGGGCTTCCTCCTTAAATGATCACCGTGGCTTTTCTCTTTACTATTCATACACAACCAACTGGTACTGATACCCAAAGAGCTGAATCGTTTTTTAGGTCTTGGATCTGGAAAATGATAAGCAGTTGTTATTAACTTCCCTTCTCTGGATAATTTGCACTCCTGGTTTGATTTACCAGAATCATTTGAAAAAGCAAATCAGGGATCCCTGCAGTGAAAAGACCCAGTCTGATTACTCACAGGTAAAGTTTCAGTTCCACTCTGCTAAGATTACCTGAATCCTTTGATACTTAAAACTTGTGCCCTCGAGAGGTAGTTCTCAAACTTTTTTTTTTTTTTTAATTAGTCACTTAGTCTATGATCCCTTGTTCTTCCATAAAAACCTCCAGCAAATCAGAATAGAAAATTGCTCTGAACAAGGCAGGCCACAGGGATGGGCTATCAGGATGGCAAGGCTGCAAACAGCAGGCTTGGGCAGGGCTGCGGAATGGCAGTCATCCAAAGATGCATGGCAAATTGCCGACCCCTGCTAGCTGGCATTCCTGAGGGCAGCGGTGACCTCCCCACAGGGATGTCTGCAAATAGCAGTCAGGGATGAAGCGGGGGCATGTGGATAGTGGTCTGAAAAGGTGGTGGTCCTTATGCTATTTTTATCATATGCACTGTAGGTCACGGCTTCCAACCTCAATCTCACTCTTTTGTCAACACCAAGTATTCCAAGGATAAGTTTTAGTTGTACCACAGATATCTGGGAAAAGAGTGACATTTTTTTCTAAAAAATAACAATTTCCCATATGCCACACTCAGCCAGCATGTATCAGTTAATTACTGCAGGGGTCTGTTCTAAATGGTCAGTTGTAGTTACCTGTGTAACTTGTAGTTACCTATGGTTGAATGTTTTGAATATCACATAACAGTAACGTACAGTTACTGCAGATAACTGTAAGAGAAGCCACTAAAGCAATTTTATTTCTACGTTTTGCAAGACCAGTGGGGTGATGACATGGCATGATTTCCTAACATTATGCCAACACTGTACTTTTGTTTGCTATTGGGCTGGTGACAATGGGTTACATGGTGATTATACTTCAGCTACCGAACTCAGAAAATGTCCAGTGGTGTGACATAGGCCAGGAGAGGCACAAAAGGAAACACCGGCTTTAGCTCAGAGTCCAGTCAGAAAACTCTCCTGCTGTGCAAGCTCCCTCATTCTTTCCTTCCACTTCCAGGTCATAGGCAGCAAAGCAAAGCAGACAAGACCCAGGGTACTCACCAGAGAGAGAGTCCTTTCCCTGGCTAACATATAAGGCAGGCAGGCAGCATTTTATGGGGGCTATTAGAGAAAAATAATTTTCTGTAGGAATCAGTTGGCAAAAGTAACTCTTAAACTGAACTTCCATCAGTTGCATGGCATATGAAGAGACTAAGAATATTTGAAAATAGTTGAAGGAGCCTTGATTCAAGGTAACATTCAGCACAGACTGGCATAGGACGAACACACTCTGTGGCACAGTGTCAGATCCGCAGAACCTGGGAGGAGAGGCATCCCGTCCAGGCCCATCCGAGCCCTCACTTGTTGTGTCCATAGACTGTCCCTTGGCCACCGCTACCAAGCTGGTCCCATGCTCCGTGCGCTATCCCAGCCTGGCAGCGTAGAGCATACAAACAATTTCTCCAACAAGGTCTTTACACTAACCGAAACAAGTAAAGTAAGATGCCTTTTCTCTCTTTAATAGAACTGAATGAAAAATGGAATTCAGAACCACGTAAATAAGAAAGGTAAATACACTAATTTCTCCAAGAATAAAGAGGAGAAAATGGCATTTCGAACGGATACATTTATAGCTAAATTTGGACTCACATATATGAGGCCATTACTCTCTCACGAATTATTTACTTGGAGGATCTGTCAGATTGTACCCTGGCTTCAATTCCTAGAGATCTTTGGAGGCAAAACACAAAATCATAGTATGTCAACTAAATTTTTATTAAGAAAAGTGAGCAGGGGGCACCTGGGTGGCTCAGTGGGTTAAAGCTTCTGCCTTCAGCCTGGGTCATGATCCCAGGGTCCTGGGATTGAGCCCCACATCGGGCTCTCTGTTCGTCAGGGAGCCTGCCACCCCCTCTCTCTGTGGCTGTCTCTCTGCCTACTTGTGATCTCTATCAAATAAATAAATAAAATCTTTAAAAAAAAAAAGAAAAGTGAGCAGATTAAAAGTTCTCTGCTTTGCATTTTTTTGATTACTTTTAACACAGGTGGAATATTTTTCCAGTTTAATTCAACAGGCATTTATTGGATTGTTGTTATATACTTGGAATCATGTTAGCTGATAGAAAAATGGCTGATAGAAGCCGCATAACAGAACACTTTGTGTTACCAAGATAACTTATTAAGTGTGTGTGTGTCTATGTGTATACCTTTGTTCTCTTTTTTCTCCTTTTTT
>PISX010026168.1:0-24747 GCA_004024625.1 Mellivora capensis | reverse complement strand
CTATCTTGTCCTCCCCATATACCATATCTTTATCCATTCATCTGTTGATGGACATCTAGGTTCTTTCCATTGTTTGGCTATTGTGGACATTGCTGCTATAAACATTCGGGTGCACATGCCCCTTCAGATCACTAAATTTGTATCTCTAGGGTAAATACCCAGTAGTGCAATTGCTGAGTCATAGGGTAGCTCTATTTTCAACTTTTTGAGGAACCTCCATGCTGTGAGAAAAACAGCTTTAAAAATAACTTCACATGTATGTGTTCATGTAGTGTTATGATTTGGAGAGATGTCCAGCTTATTTCACATGTGGGAATATTTACCTATCAAGATGTGGTCACTGAAGTAGATGTCCTTTTACTCTAGTAACATCTGTACCATTCTTCTTCCCCTACTTCACTCATTTTTGTTTCTAAAACTCTAGTTTCATTATGAAGTATAGAGTTTTAATTTCAAATTGATAATAATTCATTTTCAGTTGAAAATTTGAAAAATTCCAATAACTATTTGAAAATAAAAAAAAATTTACTTCACTCATAGATAAATATAATCCTAATTTTGGTAGACTTTTTTTTTCAATTAAAAATAATGTGAACAGATCTTAAATATACAGCTCCATGAATTTTCCCAAAATAAACTTATCCTTGAAATCACATCTTCATCAAGACACACATTACCAACATTAGATCCTCCCTAATCATTACTGCATCTGAGAATAGCCAATATTTTGACTTCTAAATCTAAATTTTCCTGTTTTGGAACTTTATTTAAATGCAGTCATGGTCCATCTTCATTTCTGTACCTGACATCTGGCTTCTTTCAGTATCATTATTTTTATTGTTATTATTATCTGAATGCAGGGCAATCAATAAATATTCAAATTGCTTTAACATTTGCCTTTTATAAATTATATTACCATAAACATGCTTGTATATGTCTTGTTGGTAACATGTACACATTTCTTTTGGAGAAATATGTAGGTATATATGAATCATAGATATATTCATGTTTAGTTTTGTAAGATACTGTCAAATGATTTTCCAAAGCAGTTATCCCAAATTAGACTCTAACCACCTGTGTAAAGAGGGTTCCAGTTGCTTTATACCTTGATCAATACTCAGTAATACCTATTATCTATATGTTAATATTTGTCTCTTTCAGTTTAGCCATTTTGGTAGTATGGTAAGTACATGTAGTTTGTATGTTTTCAACCTATATATTTTTGTTCTTCTTGAGGACTAATTGTGTAGCTATGTTTTCACATGATTATTTACCCAGTACCATTTATTAAAAATTTCTTAATTTACCCACTTTTCTGTAAAATCATTTTGTCAAATTAAGAGTCCTTAGCATTTAATATTTCATTTTTGAATTTAATATATAATTTCTTTGAATTTAATATATTATTTCTTTGTTCTTTAGTCATGTCTTGAACCAATACCAAAATGTCTTAATTATTGGAGCTTTATAGTAATTCTTGACATCTTGTAGTTTAGGTCCTGAAGGGAAAATTATTTCGACTACATTTTGGTCCTTTGCATTTCTTTGAATTTTTAATAAGTTGCTCAATTGTTGTTAAAGGAAAAAAAAAACAAACCTTTGTTTTTTAATTGGATGCTGGACATTTTGTGTGAGAAAATTTGGAAGCTATAAATGCTGTTACTCCCTACAGGAAGGATTCACCTCATCTCTGATAATCAGCATGGACACAGATCACTTAGTAATAATCAGGACCTATACCTAATTTGTAGGCAAATTTGTAGACTAATTGCATCTCAGTCCATCCTCTGTTTTACTGCAGTCCTTAGGTGTAGCTGCCTTCTCAACTTGGAGCCTAGTTTGGATATTTATAGCTTATCCTTGACTGACACCGAACTTAGATTTTGTATTACCTTGGTGCTTAAGAATACTAAAAGGAAATCTTCACTGATATGGGTGCATGAGTGGCTCATGTGGTTAAGTGTCTGCCTTCAGGTCATGATCCCAGAATCCTGGGATTCAGTCCTGCCTCAGACTCCCTGCTCAGTGGTAAGTCTTCTCCCTCTGGCTCTCCCCCTGCCCCTCCTCCCTGTTTGTGTGCACTCTCTCTCTCTTTCTCTCTCTCTCTCTGGAAAAAATAAATAAATAAGTGAGTAAAATATTAAAAAAAAAAAACCTCATTGATACAACTATCATTAATTGGAAAAACCATTAAAGGGAAAAAGATAGTGTACTGTGGAGACCTGTGTATGTCCTTTCTCTCTGGAACTTTGGTCCCTAATATTCTGACTGCTTTTATAATCCTAAACTGCAATTTTTGTGGCTACAACTCCATGAGATTGTCTAAAGCACTAATTTCACTTCTATTAACACCCCCGTGCCAAGCTTCTTGGACTTTTTGCCCCAAACAAGCACCAGCAAATACTCAGGTAGGAAAAGCAGGTGCAGAAAAGTTGAGCTTGACTAACATAAATGAACCATTCTTTTCACATCTGCTTCTTCAAATCCTGGCTGGCTCAGCAGATCTCATATCTCTTCAAACAGAAGATTGTTGTTTGCTCTTGTTCCTGTTTAATCTGTTTTTCTAATTCTCATTGGGACTATTTTTTGGCTACTCAGTAATTGTGGAAATGACAAGGGTCTCATCTTTTCAGATGGAATAACTAATTTGCAAAATTTGGAAGACAATATAATAAATGGCAAGTAATTTTTGCAGATTTCACCAATAAAAATTCAGTCTGTATGTTGGTGAAGTTCTTAAATATTTCTTTCACTCTTAAATTTTTTTAAAAGTACAGTATATGTTTTTGATTCCTTCCCTGCTGCAAGAATATGCATCTTTCAAACTTGTTTTCTGATTTGTTTTAGGTTTAAGAAACTTACTTTTATTTTACCAATATTTTTATATTTGTAATTTCATTTGTAACTTTTACTTCTGGGATTCTAGTTATTTGTAGATTTATGTCTGCTCTGAATTATATATGCCTATATATTGTCTCTCTTATCATCTTTATCCTTTCTTTTTCTCTGCATTTTTAGAGTATATTATTGCTTTGGTTTATAGGTTAGCTAGATCTCTCTAATTTTTCCATTATGGAAATTTTGTTTTTAATTTTGCCTAGTGTCATTTTTATAAAATTTTATTTTTAATTTCATGAGTTGATTTTTCTCATGACTCACTAGTCTTTTGTTTCATTTTTTAGAATATATTTAATTTGCAAAGCAGATCTTTTTTTCTTTTTTTGAAATTTAATTTAATGTGTGTGTGTGTATGTTTGTGTTCTATAATTCATTGTTTATGCACCATACCCAGTGCTCCATGCAATACGTGCCCTCCTTAATACCCCCCACCAGGCTCACCCAATCCCCCACCCACCTCCCCTCCAAAACCCTCAGTTTGTTTCTCAGAGTCCACAGTCTCTCATAGTTTGTCTCCCTCTCTGATTTCACCCAACTCACTTCTCCCCATCTCCCAATGTCCTCTGTGTTATTCCTTATGCTCCATAAGTAAGTGAAGCCATATGATAATTAACTGTCACTACTTGACACTACTACTTATTTCACTCAACATAATCACCTCCAGTCTCATCCATGTTGATACAAAACTGGTATTCATCCCTTCTGATGGAGACATAATACTCCATTGTATATATGGACCATATCTTCTTTAACCATTCATCTGTTGAAGGGTATATTGGTTCTTTCCACAGTTTGGCGACTGTGACCATTGCTGCTATGAACATTGGGGTACAGATGGCCCTTCTCTTCACTACATCAGCATCTTTGGGGTAAATACCTAGTAGTGCAATTGCAGGGTCATAGGGTAGCTCTATTTTTAATTCCTTAAGGAAATCTCCACACTGTTTTCTGAAGTTGCTGCACCAACTTGCATTCCCACCAACAGTATAGAGGGTTCCCCTTTCTCCACATCCTCTCCAACATTTGTTGTTTACTATCTTGTTGATTTTGGCCATTCTAATCACTTCTCAGCCTTTTGGCTAAGATCAAGTGTGATTTTGGCCATTCTAACTGGTATAAGGTTGTATCTCAATGTGGTTTTGATTTGAATCTCCCTGATGGCTAATGATGATGAACATTTTTTCATGTGTCTGTTAGCCATTTGTATGTCTTCTTTGGAGAAGTGTCTGTTCATGTCTTCTGCCCATTTTTTTGACATGATTATCTGTTTTGTGTGTATTGAGTTTGAGGAGTTCTTTATAGATCTTGGATATCAGCCCTTTGTCTGTAGTGTCATTTGCGAATATCTTCTCCCATTCTGTGGGTTGCCTCTTTGTTTTGTTGACTGTTTCCTTTGCTGTGCAGAAGCTTTTGATCTTGATGAAGTCCCAAAAGTTCATTTTCGCTTTTCTTTCCTTTGCCTTTGGGGACATGTCTTGAAAGAAGTTGCTGTGGCCATTGTTGAAGTGGTTACTGCCTATGTTCTCCTCTAGGATTTTGATAGATTCCTGCCTCACATTGAGGTCTTTTATCCATTTCGAGTTGATCTTTGTGTATGGTGTAAGAGAATGGTCAAGTTTCATTCTTCTACATATAGCTGTCCAATTTTCCCAGCACCATTCATTGAAGAGACTTTTTTCCACTATATATTTTTTCCTGCTTTGTCAAATATTATTTGACCATATAGTTGAGAGTCCATATCTGGGCTCTCTACTCTGTTCAACCAGTCTGTGTGTCTGTTTTTGTGCCAGTACTATGCTGTGTTGGTGATCACAGCTTTGTAGTAAAGCATGAAATCAGGCAACATGTTGCCCCCAGTTTTGCTTTTCTTTTTCACCATTTCCTTAGCAATTTGGACTCTCATCTAGTTCCATACAAATTTTAGGATTGTTTGTCCCAGCTCTTTGGAAAAATACTGGTGTGATTTTGATCAGGATGACATTGAAAGTATAGATGCTCTAGGCAGTATAGATTTTTTTTTAAGATTTTATTTATTTACTTGATAGACAGAGATCACAAGTAGGCAGAGAGGCACACAGAGAGAGAGAGGAAGGGAAGCAGGCTCCCTGCTGAGCAGAGAGCCCGATGCGGGGCTCGATCCCAGGACCCTGGGACCATGACCTGAGCCTAAGGCAGAGGCTTTGACCCACTGAGCCACCCAGGCGCCCCGGCAGTATAGATGTTTTAATGATGTTTATTCTTCAATCCATGAACATGGAATGCTCTTCCATCTTTTTGTGTCTTCTTCAATTTCTTTTATGAGGGTTCTGTCCTTCCTCGAGTACAGATCCTTTACCTCTTTGGTTAGGTTTATTCCCAGGTATCTTATGGTTCTTGGTGCTATAGTAAATGGAATCAATTCTCTAATTTCCCTTTCTATATTTTCATTGTTAGTGTATAAGAAAGCAACTGATTCCTGTACATTGATTTTGGATCTTGCACATTACTGAATTGCTGTATGAGTTCTAGTATTTTGGGGGTGGAGTCTTTTGGGTTTTCCATATAAAGTACTATGTTATCTGCGAAGAGAGAGACTTTGACTTCTTCTTTGCCAATTTGAATACCTTTTATTTCTTTTGTTGGCTGATTGCTGATGCTAGGGCTTCTAGTACTACGTTGAACAAGAGTGGTGAGAGTGGACAGCTTTGTTGTGGTCCTGATCTCAAGGGGAAAGCTGTCAGCTTCTCCCCATTGAGGATGATATTCACTCTGGATTTTTCATAGATAGATTTTATGAAGTTGAGGAATGTCCCCTCTATCCCTGTACTTTGAATTGTTTTAATCAGGAACAGATGCTGGATTTTGTCAAATGCTTTTTCTGCATCAATTGAGAGGACCATGTAGTTCTTCTCTCTTCTCTTACAGATTTGTTCTATCACATTGATTGATTTGTGAATGTTGAAACACTCTTGTATCTCATGGATAAATTCCACCTGGTCATGGTGGATAATCTTTTTAATGTACTGTTGGGTCCTATTAGCTAGGATCTTACTGAGAACCTTGGCATCCATATTCATCAGGAATATTGGTATGAAATCCTCCTGTTTGGTGGGGTCTTTGCCTGGTTTGGGGGTCAGGATAATGTTGGCTTCATAAAAAGAATCTGGAAGTTTTCCTTCTGTTTCTATTTTTTGAAACAGCTTCAGGAGAATAGGTATTATATCTTCTTTGAAAGTTTGGTAGAATTCTCCAGGGAATCCATCAGGTCCTGGGTTCTTGTTTTTTGGGAGGTTTTTGATTACTGCTTCAATCTCGTTACTAGATATTTGTCTATTTAGGTTGTCAATTTCTTCCCGATTCCATTTTGGAAGTTTATAGATTTCCAGGAATGCATCCATTTTGTCTAGGTTGCTTAACTTACTGGCATATAACTGTTGATAATTTCTGATGATTGTTTCTATTTCCTTGGTGTCATTCATAATTTTATTAATTTGGGTCCTCTTTCTTTTCTTTTGGATTAGTTTGGCCAGTGGTTTACCGCTTTTTTGATTCTTACAAAAAACCAGCTTCTAGTTTCATTGATGTTTTCTACTATATCTGTAGTTTCTATCTCATTGATCTCTGCTCTAATCTTGATTATTTTCCTTTTTTATTTGTGGGGTTGGCTTAATTTGTTGTTGCTTCTCCGGTTCTTTAAGGTGTAAGGTGAGCTGGTATATTCTGCATTTTTAATTTTTTTTTTTAGGGAGACGTGGATGGCTATTTATTTCCCCCTTAGGACCGCCTTTGCTGTATCCCATAGTTTTTGTACTGATGTATCTTCATTCTCATTGGTTTCCATGCATTGTTTTAGTTCTTCTTTGATTTCCTGGTTGATCTATTCTTAAGCAGGTGGTCTTTAGCGTCCAAGTGTTTGTATTCCTTCCATCCTTTTTCTTGTGGTTGAGTTCCAGTTTCAAAGCATTCTGGTCTGAGAGTATGCAGGGAATAATCTTAGTCTTTTGGTATCGGTTGATCCCTATTTGTGACCAATATGTGGTCTATTTTGGAGAAAGTTCGATGTGTGCTCAAGAAGAATGAGTACTCTGTTTTTCTAGGGTGAAATGCTATATATATATATGTATATATATATATATATATATATATATATATATATATATATATACATATATATATATGGTATATCTGGTCCAATGTGTCATTCAATGCTCTTGTTTCTTTATTGATTTTTCTGCTTGGATGATCTGTCTGTTACTGAGAGTTGCATGTTAAGATCCCCTACTATTAATGTATTCACATCAATATGACTCTTTATCTTTATTAACAGTTGCCTTATGTAGTTGGCTGCTCCCATATTGGAGGTATAAGTATTTACAATTGTTAGATCTTCTTGGTGGATAGACCATTTAAGAATGATGTAGTGTCCTTCTTGGGGTGCCTGGGTGGCTCAGTGGGTTAAAGCCTCTGCCTTTGGCTCAGGTCATGATCCCAGAGTCCTGGGATCAAGCCCTGCGTTGGGCCCCCTGCTGAGCAGGGAGCCTGCTTCCACCTCTCTCTCTGCCTGCCTTTCTGCCTACTTGTGATCTCTGCCTATCAAATAAATAAATAAATAATCTAAAAAAAAAAAAAAAAGAATGATGTAGTGTCCTTCTTTATCTCTGACTACAGTCTTTAGTTTAAAATCTAATTTATCTGATCTGAGAATCACTACCCCAGCTTTCTTTTGAGAACCATTGGCATGAAAGATGCTTCTCCATTACTTCACTTTCAGTCCTGATATATCTTTAGGTTCCAAATGGGTCCCTTATAGACAGCATGTAGATGGGTCCTATCATTTTATCCAGTCTGCAACACTGTGTCATTTTATGGGAGCATTTAGGCCATTCATATTGAGAGTCATTATTGAAAGATACGTTTTTATTGACATCATGTTGCCTATGAAGTCCTTGTTTCTATAGATTATCTCTGTAAATTTCTGTTTTCTGTCACTCTTGGGTTCTTTCTTCTTTTACAGAACCCCCCTTAATATTTTTTGTAGTGCCGGCTTGGTGGCCACATACTTTTTTAAACCTTGCAGGTCTTGGAAGCTCTTTATCTCACCATCCATTTTGAATGTCAACCTTGCTGTATCAAGTATTCTTGGCTACATGTTGTTCTTATTTAGTGCCCTGAATGTGTCTTGCCAGGCCTTTCTGGCTTGCCAGGTTTCTGTGGACAAGTCTGACATTATTCTAATGGACTTTCCTCTGTACATAAGGAATCTGTTCCCCCTAGCTGCCCTCAGGAGCTCTTGTCTAACATTATGATTCATCAGTCTTACAATCAAGTGTCTCATGGTCTTTCTAGATTCCTTGATCTTGGGGCGGTCATCTTTCTGCCTCTAGGACATGAACACTGGTTCCATTCCTCAGATTGGGAAAATTTTCATGGAGAATTTGTTCAATTGTATCTTTCAGTCTTCTTTCTTTCTCCTCCCTCTCAGGGATCCCAATAATTCTGATGTTGGAAAGTTGGAAAGGCATCATTTATTTCCCTAATTCTGTTTACATGGCTTCTAAGCTGTTTGTTCCAGGCCTCCTCCTGATCCTTTTTCTCTATCAGTTTGCCCTCTAGATCACTAATTCTATCTTCTGCCTTGGTTACCCTAGCTGTTAGAGTACTTGGATTAGATTGGATCTCATTGCTAGCATTTTTAACTTCTTCCTGGGCAGCTTTTGCTTCTGGCCTTAGAGATTCCATGTTGTCACTAATGGTTTTCTCCAACCTAGCCATTGCCTGGATAATTGTTGCCCTGAATTCCCTTTCCAACATACTGTTTATGTCCTTACCCAATAGCTCAGATGGACAGGGTACAGTCTCTGAGTTTTTTCTATGTTGGGTGTTCCTCCTCCTAGTCATTTTGGTGAGAAGTGGTTGAGGGGATGTGTAGCTGAATATCAACCATGATCCAGGCAAAGTGCACCCTGGAACACTTCCAAGCAATTAGAAGTCACTACCAAAAAGAAAGAAAAAAGAAAAAAAGAGAGACAGAAAAAAAGAAGACCCAGCCAGAATGGACCCCAAAGGTAAGAATAAGGTAAACAAACAAAAATGGACAAACAAAAAGACCGACAAAAGTAAATGACAAGAAAAAAAAAAAAAAAAAGAAAGAACCCAGCCAAAATGAACCCCAAGGATAATATTTACATAATACCAGAACAAAAACAAATACACAGAAACACTGACAGAAGAAAAAGATGGGAGAGTGGTTATAAATCCTCGATGTGGGTGAGGAAGGTTATTTTGATTCTTCCTGGGTGTATCTAGATATCTTTGTTAAAGAACTCAACTTTCCAGAGATAAAAGGAGATTAAAACTGGCTTATATATAGGGGTAGTATTGATTAGGGAAAGAGGATTACCTTGAAGCTTATATCTATATGTATATTTAAAAAAATAGAAAAGCAAAAGCAAAACACAGGTATATGTATGATAAATGTTGAAGTTTAAAGGTTATTATGGAATATGTTGTATTGAACCTCTAGTTGTAATGGAAATAGATTAAAAAAATTAAAAAGAACAAGAATAGTGAGAATTAATTAAAAATAAGAGTTGTATCTATGAAATATACAGGTTTTAGTGTAATACTGGGAACTTAATATCTTGTTTTTCCCTGATGTTGGGGTTTTACAGTTTTATGGGGACCCTGTGATGGTTGTACTCTCATTCTTTTGGCTGGTTTTCTGGAGGAGGGGCCTGCCATGTTGTTTTTCAGTTCCTGTGCTTGAGTTGAGTCCTCCTGCTCCCTGTCAAGGGGCTGGGCTCTGTGGAAACCAGTTTTTCAGGCTTTTGTTCTCTGGACGTTTTTGTTCTTTGGCAGCTTTTTGTGGCTTTTTGGGCGTTTCATGGAAAGCAAACTGCACCCAGACCTCCATCTCAGAGAGAAGCCTCAGTCTCAAAGCAGATATTTTTTAACAAGTTCTTTGAATTTCTGCAATAAAGTTGTCCTGTAAATTTTCTTCATATGTTTATGTCACCGTTTTTTATTACAGAGTTTACAAAAGACATGATATTTAAGGTTTATTTTCTATTTATTATTCTGATAACAAAAAGTGTATCCATATATATTTTTTCTTTGATTTTTTTACAATCTGAGTGCATGCAAGGTCTCTTAACATTAAACTGAAGTAGATGCGTATAATCCATAATTATTTTCTAGCCAGTATAAAACTATTTGTGTGTGGGGGGGGGTATGTGTGTGAGAGATGATCTAAACATGTTAAAATTCTGAGGTGCCTGGGTGGCTCAGTTGTTAAGCGTCTGCCTTCAGCTCAGATCATGATCCCACCTGGGATCAAGCCCTGCATCAAGCTACCTGCTCAGTAGGAAGCCTGCTTTTTCCACTCTCCCTGCTTGTGTTCTCTCTCTCTCTCTCTCTCTGTGTGTCAAATAAAATCTTTAAAAATTAAAAAAAAAAATCATGTTAAAATTCAACAATAGGTGGATAGTGTGAAAACAACCACAATAACAATTTTTAAATCACTTTATTGAGGTATGCTTTAAAAAATTAAAAAATAAACATGTTAAAATTCATCAATAGGTGGTAGCATGAAAATAACCAGAATAATTTAATTTTTAAATCACTTTATCGAGGTATGTAAAAGTTGTATGTATTTAATGTATATAGTTAGATGAGTTTGAGGATAAATAACATCTATGAAACCATCAGCAACATCAAGGTCATACACATATAACTCATATCCTAATGTTTCATCCTGCCTCCTTGATATTACTATTTATTATAATTGTTGTTATTATTATTATATGTAGTTATAACACCTACCACAATCTCTACCCTTTAAGCAAATTTTAGGCATAAAATAATTATTGTTAACCATAAGCACTGTATAGAAAATTGCAGCAGAATTATTTATCTTGCATAACTATGACTTTGTATTCTTTGACCATCAGCTCTCCATTTCCCCAGATTTGGCAACCACCTTTCTACTCTCTGTCTATGAGTTTGACTATATTAGATTATACATATAAGTGAGATTGTATAGTATTTGTCATTCTGTGTCTGGCTTATTTCACTTGGCATATGACCTCATGATTTATCCATATTGTTGCAAATGACAGGATATCCTTCTTTTTTTAAAGCTGAATAAGATTCCATTGTATTTATATACCACTTTATATATCTGTCTGTCAATAATGTAACCATCTGCCAACAGGGCATTAGATTGATGAAACAGGCTTACCCACCCTTAATAAAATGATGATAGAAAGGTCTCAAATGCAACAAAAGAAATGCCTTTCACAGCTCTACTTGCCTTATGTTTTTTTCTTTTCCTTTGTCCATGGTATTTCCCATGGCCAACCTCAGGGTTAGTATGTAAGAGCATTACCGAAGGGCTAGGGTATAAAGAAAGGAATGACTTATGGCCATATTTGCATTTTACCATGCCTGCTGTATCTTACCTTGAAAGTCCTCTCATATCCCAACTGCCCTTAATTTGAACAAAAATGTGTTCCTCTAGGAGGACATCTAAGTCTGCTTTCTAAGATTTTACTCAGGTTCTGACTAACAATAACATTAATCTTAAATCATACTTAACTTCTCCAAATAGTAGTCATGTGTAATCCTGAATGTTAAGGAACATACAGTTTAACATATTTTTTTTTTAATTTTTATTTATTTGTCAGAGAGAGAGAGAGAGAGAGAGCACAGGCAGATGTCTAGAGTGGCAGACCGAGACAGCGGGAGAAGCAGGCTCCCCGCTGAGCAAGGAGCCCAATGCGGGACTCGATCCCGGGATGCCGGGATTGTGACCTGAACCGAAGGCAGCCGCCCAGCCAACTGAGCCACTCAGGCATCCCTACCATATTTTTTATACAGCATTTCAAACTGATAAAAGTTACTGAGAATGAGAATATTTTATTTATTTTTATTTATTTATTTTTTTCAGATAAGCCAGGGAATATTTTATTCAAACCCATCAGGGGAATGGAGAGCTTGGGTAACAAAGTGGTCTAACAAACAAAGCTTGGGGTTTTAAAGCACAAGTTAGTAATTATATATGAGAATGTACACTGCTACAGCTAACTGATGAGAGCACAACTTCTTAATGTTTAAAACAGAATATGCCTCCCTGTAAAAACAGCACCTTTTTGATATTTTTTTAATTAACATTTCTCTCCTTTTCACCCTCTCCTTCAACAGAATCCACCCACTTCATAATCCTTCTCAAGGGCAGCCATGTCCTCAAGGGAAGCCATGTCCTCACGGGCCTCTGAAAATTCTCCTCCTCCATGCCCCACCCACATACCAGTGAACAAAGCTACACTTGGCATACATCAGGTCAAATGGTGGTCCAAGCAAGCCCAGACCTCAACAATGGCAGCAGTGTTGCTCAGCATGCACACAACTCACTCTACTTTGGCCAGGTTTCCACCAGATAACCACAGTGGGAGGTGGATAATTAGTGCCAGTTTTGAAGTCTGGGGGCCATCAGTTCACAAACTGTATGGTATGCTTGGTTTTGATGGTGGCCATGGAAACATTGACATCTTGGGAACCATATTGCCATGGTACAACAAGCAGCAAGCCATATATTTACCATGGTAAGGGCCACATTTCACTATCTGGTTAGCCTGCTCAAAGCATGCATTGGTGATCTCTGCTACAGAAAGCTGTTCATGATAGACTTTCTCAGCAGAGATGACAGGAGTATATGTGGCCAGAGGGAAGTAAATGCAGGGATAGGGTACCAGGCTGGTCTGGAATTCCATCAGATCAATATTCAGGGCTCCATCAAATCTGAGTGAAGCAGTGATGGAGGTCATAATTTACATTTTGAATCACTGATTGGACAGTAGTAATATACAGTGCTTTATATTTAACCCATTGCTTAAACAATTTAAACAATTTCAATAACATTCATATATCAGTAATTTACTTATAAATCAAGCCCAAAAAATATTAAAAAAAAGAATAATGTCTTGGGGAAGTATTCTTGGTATGACACAAGGAAAAATTGTCAAATTACAAACTCTAATTTGAGAATGGTTTCCATTAAAAAAAAAGCACTACATGTCAAATTTACATGATTTTTGTCATACATGTTAAAAAGAAAATAATTCTCATAGCCAACAAATCAATAATAAGAAGCAGAATAGTATATGTGTGTGTGTGTATATATATATATGTGTGTGTATATATATATATGTATATATATATATGTGTGTGTATATGAAGTACTGTAGAAGCATACCATGGACATGTTTGAGAACTTATTTTGGGAGCAATGCTTTTGCTGGCGAATGTCATTTTATATTATACTCTTTATGTTTTAAATATTTGTAAAAGTATTGAAGTTTTATTTTGTGGTAATTGTGTTTTATGCTTTATGTTAATGAGAATATGGAAAACATTTATGATGCAGTGTTTACTGACTGTAGAGAGATGGACATTATGTTTCCACCAGAGGGTAATAAAATATATATGCAGTGTATAAGTATAAAAACAATTACTTTAACCTTACACATTTCCCTAACTCTATAGATCACTAAAGCAGATACTTCCAATATGTAGAAGTGTCTACTTCTGAAAATAGCAATTTAACCTGATTCCATTCATGTATAGCATCTCCTTCTTCCCTCTTCCTATTCAATTCCTTTTGGAATTGAAGTCTCAGAATCTTTATGCAAATATAACTCCATATATTACCACATCCTTTATCTAAAATGACTGGATGTTCCTTTGGAAGCCATCACTTACCTATTTGCTCAATTGCCCATAGTGCCAGGGCCACTATTATGTAATGAATAATTGCCTAATGTTTTCTTTAAACAATTTTTGTTTTCTAGTGACTTAATCAGCGCTTTTTTGGTAAGCCCTACTGATTGTTATCCAACTAAGCATTAAAAATACAATATATTGTATATATAATATACAAAAATCATTGGAGAAAAATGATCAAATTTCAGGGTTATGAACTTAAATAAAGTATTAAAATCTTATATATACTTTATCAATTACTAATTAATAAGTAAGCCAGGAAAATACAAGTCACATTCTTTCAGAATAATTCACAAGAATGTGAATATATATACATAGCATTATTAGATTAAAAATAATTTGTAGAAAAGGGCAAAACTAAATTTACATAGTGATTGTCATCATAGAACTTTCCCTTCAAGTTCTCTTGTTAACTAGGATAAGAATATATAGTTGAGAAAGTTTTATAAACCAAAGGCTTGGGGTTCAGTAAGTTTTAATTTCTAGCTCCTTCATTTATTTCTGAAATAACTTACTTTTTCCACTCCTAATTCTCTTCTCTCTTCTATTTTCTATAGCCTCTTAACCATTATAAATGAAGAGAAGGAGACTCAAACATTTATGCGCTTTATCTAAGGTCATAGACTTCAATATGTGCCAGTGATAAAGTGTAAATTCAAGCATGGTTAACTATAAAATTAGCAATTTATTGGATATTCAGGAAAGACTGATTATGGACAATATATATTCATCTACTTGTTAGAGAAATAATTAGCCTACTAGAGAAATATTAAGGCTATTTTTTCATACAAACTTTTATATTTGCTGTTTGCTTGAAATACTTGGAATATAGCAGTGGCCACACAGAGCCAAAAATATACATATTTAATATGTTTTTAGTTCTCATATTTAGGAAAGGTTTTGTCACATATCATTTAACATATTAGAACTACTGTTGTCTGTTGGGTCCCCAATGTTGGGTCCCCCAATAATGGGTCCATGGTCAAAGGAGTGAGACTGATACAAAGCGAAGGTCCAGCAAAGCTTTATTTCATGCCAAGCATCAAGATCAAACCGACCATCAAACAGACCGGTCGGGGCCACCCCTTACAGAGAGGACGACCCCTCCCTGCCTTATAGGCTAACTTTTATAGAGCAAAGGCCATGTGGTTGAGCCTGGCCACACACAGGTGGCCAATGAGATTGCAACACACAGAGAAAGTTGCATAGTCACACAAGTCACACAAGTGGCCAATTGAACTACAATTCACCCCATAATAGCTATTTGAACCAGCCTATCACCTTAGTCAGAATGCATCCCCAAAAGACACCCCAAGGGTAGGGCCCATACTCCTTGGTAGCTAGGAGACAGTATGCGCCCCCACTGATTCAATGTTTCCACTTGACCTGACCGGACCCATCCTTGTATTTGGGCCATTATCTGGGACTGGTTTCCTGGACTTGCTTTTAAGTAAGTTCCCCTGGGGAGGGCAGGGTCAATTTAAGTTTTACTGCATAAACAACAAAATGGCTGTTCACCCGAGGTGGGGCTGCTCTAGCTAAATAGGACCTTAATTGTTAAATCCCTCAAATAGGAATCTTAAAAAAAAAAATGTTATAGTACCTGGAGGATCTAAGATACTTGCTAGTAACACTTTGTAAATCATTACATTTATTCATTAGACAATTTTAAAGATTTTAAAGTGCTTTTCCTTTTATTCCTGTAAAACCCATTTACAACTCCATTTTGTAAAAATAAAGGTTTATAACTATTAAATCACTTTACTCTTATAACAGATGTAAAGGGTAGTCAGTGGAAGCATGATTTTCTAATAAAACTAAGATTCAGTGCTCTTAAGTTTCCATTTTTAGTATCTGTTGGTGCTAGCACTAAAATACCAGTCCTTGGGTGCCCCATCAACTTTTGTACATCCCTGCTACAGATGTTAGCCAATTAGAACTTAAAAGAGTACCCAAGACAAAGGAAAGAGACATGTAAAACCTCTACATCTCACAGACTATGATTCAGTTCTTTATTTCATAATTTCTGTGGTCATAATGGTCATAATTTCTTTTTCATTTCTGAAATGATCCGAGGGCAATCGTTTAGGTAAGTGTGTTTTGAACTTCTTGCACAACCTCCATTCTTTTTTCCTAATTTTGCTTTGTTGATGATTTACATGGTTGGTTTATGCAGTGTGCTATTGTAAACAAACAAACAAATAAATAAAATGATAGTTGTGTTAATGAAGTTTTAGAATATAACTGAGGTTCAGTGGGGTGGAGTCCAGAGCCAAACAACCAAGAAAGAATTCTTGAGATGTCTCTGGTGCAAAATAGTGGTTTATTAAAGCACGGGGACAGGGCCTCTGGGCAGGAAGAGTCACTGCCCTGGGGTTGTGAGGAGTGGCCCATTATATACTTGCAAGATGGGAGAGGTTCAGGAATAGCATAAGTCTCTAAGGAATTTTGGAAGCAAGGTTTCCAGGACCTTGAGGGGCTTGCTGTTGTTGGGAAAAAGTCATTTATTACCTTCTAATAAAACCCTAGTCATGAGACCCTTCAGATATACATTTGTGGGCCATATGCCTGGGGATGATTGCCCCCATGTATCTTACAGGGTTTAGAGATAAAGGAAGTCTCGAAAGGAATTTTTACATGTTAAAGTAGACCCACAGGATCCTGGTTGGGGTGGGGGGTGGTCAGGCTAGGATTTCCTTTTGCTCTTAGCAAAGTGTTAAGGGGGAGGCAGTTGAGTCCCTAGAGGAATGTCACTCTGCCTGTTTCAAGGACTTGTCAGTGGGTTCTGGATAGTAAAAAAAATTAATGACTTTTCTTCTGCCTCTGTTTCCCACATCATAGTGAAGGGCTGAGAAGATGAAAGTAGAGAAAAATTGCATTATATTTTTAGGTATTTGAATGTATTCCCTGGGAGTAGTTCTCTTTCTAGTCAAGCAGGAAAGATCTTTTTCACTCCACAGTATTTTTTACCATAAGATACTGTGTGACTATGAGTCATTTCCCTAATATCTATTTTACTAAAAATCAAATGCATAAGCAAACCTTAAAGGAAGATGCATTGTTGTAAATCTAAAACTAACAATAATAAAACAAAAATAAAACATTTCTAGGGTGTTTAAAATACCAAAAGAAAAGTGATATACCTCTCTGGTTAACTTAATTCTACTCCATATCTTTAGTTAGCATTTTCAAACTATTTCTAGGTTTATGTTTTGCACCTGCATGTAAATCACACTGTTATTCACCTGAACAGCTTCTTTTGGATGGCTTCCCAGATTGGAGCCATTTATACACAAAATGTTTTTTTTTGGCAGGAGAAGTTCTAAGTGAAGTAAACAGTCTTGATTGGTTGGTGCATAAAATCCATAAATATACAGTTAGAAGGGAAGAGTTGGTACTGTTATTGTCCAAAAAGCAGTGCTTGGCATTGCAGAATGAAGTATTTTTATTGGATCTCTCTATACTAAGAAGAAGACAACACTGTGGTTTTCATTTGGTAAATGGAATAAATCCAGTGCTTGTAATTTTCCATTCACTTGGAGATTCTTGCTGCCATTATAATGATACTCCAAATTGATTTGTATTGCTGCAGCTGAACCTTACCAGGCTTTAGGGAAAAAAAAAGTGCTTACTGACTCTGCTTTGCATTTATATATTTATGAATATGCTGAAGCTTCTGTTTATTTAGGATAAGTGAGAAAGATTGTACAAATGATTAAGCTACTAATAAAGAGTTTTCACATACATTACACATTACAGTTAAGAGTAAAGACTTCAAACTGCATACATTTAAATTCTTGCTCAAAAGGTAGAGTTGTGTGTTCAAGGGCAGGTACATCCTTTATAATAAGCAAAAATATAGGATGTATCCAATATGGTATGTATGAGGGGAAAATGAGATAATAAATGAAAATATCTAATAAAATTATCAACAACATGTGTTGCTGATTGTACTAGCTGCATGTTAAAATTAATATTTTAAAATATTTTTATATTCACATAAATCTTTTGAAGTTATCTTTATAATTTTTTACATATTTTATTTTAACATATAGATAAACTACAATTCAGAAACATTTAGTGACCCTTTACTTGTCAAGTAGAAGAAGCAGACCCCAAACTATAAGTTCCTTTTTCTCTCATATGATTTAGCATAAGGATAAACATTCAGCATTTCATACCCTACCCATTTTTTTTCCAAAAACCCCAACACATTCTAGAACCATACCATTCCTTAGTTTATTATTGTGAGCATCAGTTATCATTCTTAAGTCTCACAGTAGGACTGAACTTTTTTAGTGTGTCCTATATTTTGCTGGTATGTCATACAGATTCCATGCCATATATTACAATATGCTTAATCTTAAATATGATGTTATCTAATCACATTGTTTCCAGGAAGTAAACATTTATATATTTTATTTATATAAAATTTATTTTAATCACCAAAAAATTTGTGATTATCTGAACTTGTTAGAGTAATAGATAAAGGTGAGAAACACTGGACAGAACACAGATTTAATTTACTAAGACATTGATAGTATGTGGTACTGAAAAGAAGGGATCCTCTCATATATTCCATAAATAATGGAAATAATAATAAAATTGGCTTCTTTCTACAAAACATATTTATCACTTTTATCATAAAAAGCAAGTTAATAAGCCTTATGAATTAGAAACATCTTATTCGTAGGAAACTTATATGAATCTATTAATATGAATTTTGCTACAGTCTAGTTGTGCCCACTGAAAATTTTGCTCACTAAAAAGGAGCTTTTTTCAATATTTTTGAGGATTCAATTTATATTATTAACTTTCCAAACTTAATTTAACCTACTTATTTAGTTATTCAATACATATTTAAGTACATGCTATGTGTCTGACAATATAAACATAGCTGTGACCAAAAGGAGCTTATAGTTTACTTAAGAAGATATCTGTTATAATGGCTATTACTGTGGGTGTTAACATGACTGGGCTAAAGGATGCCCAAATAGCTGGTAAAAAAATTAATTCTGGGCATTTTTGTGAGGGTGTCTTTAGAAGAGATTAGCATTTGAATCAGTAGACTGAGTAAAGATTTCCTTCACCAGTGCCTGTGGGCATCATCCAATTCATTTAAAGCTTGAATAGAATGAAAAGGTAGAGGAAGCAGGAATGTGCTCCTTCTGCTTTAGCTTAGTATTTAATGAAAATGCTAATCTGCAAATGTAAGAGGTTCATCAAACCCCAAGTAGGATAAATTCAAAGGCACCCAGAATTAATCATATTATACTCAAACAGTTGAGAGATTAAGAGACACTCTTGAAAATAAGAGAGATGACTGACTCTTCAGTTTCGAAAGATACTCAATAAAATTAATAGCTGACCTATCAGAAATAAGGAAGGCCAAATGTGATAGATTATGTATTAAGGTAACTGAAGGAAAGGGATTACCTATGATGAATTTTATATCCAGCAAAATTATACGTCAGAAATTAAGGAGACTTTAAGTGATTTCTAGATACCCTGTTGAACAATACAACAAACATCTTAGATCTAACTGTATGGACCTATTTAGCTGGGGGCTTCTATCAAGGTTAAGACAATAATGTTGTTTAACCCCTAAACTGTCCCTGCTCCCCTTCCCCCAGGGGACTTACTTAAAAACAAGTCCAGAGAAACCAGCCTCAGGTAACAAAGCTCAAATACAAGGGTGGGTCAGGCCAGGTGGAGACATCCAATTAGTGGGGGGTTGCATACTGTCTCCTTAGCTACCAAGGAGTATGGGCCCCGCCCTTTGGGCACCTTTTGGGCACCAATTCTGACCAAGGTGATAGGCTGGGTTAAATGTCTACTATAGGGTTAATTGTAATTCAATTGGTTACCTAGCATCACTGTGCAGCTTTCTTTGTGTGTTACAATTTCATTGGCCACCTGTGCGTGACCAGGCCCAACCGCATGGCCTTCACCCTTAAAAGCTAGTCTGTAAAGGAGAGCGGGATCGCCCTCTCTGTAAGAGGCGTGGCCCTGGCCGGTCAGTATGATTCTTGATGCTTGGCACAAAATAAAGCTTTGCTTGACCTTCGCTTTGTATCGGTCTCACTCCTTTAATCATGGACCCATTATTGGAGGATATCACTAACAAGTGTCTATAAAACAATTTTCCCAACAATGGCAGAATATACATTTTTTTGCAAATGCATATAAAACATTCTCTAGGCCATAAGACAAACCTTGGTAAATTTTAAAAAAGTGAAAAACATACCAAGTATATTTTCCAAACATAGCATTATTAGAAATAAAAAGTAGAAGGGAAATTGGGAAATTCACAAATATGTGGAAATTAAAGAATACGTTTCTAAATAAAGAGTGATTCAAGGAGGCACCTGGGTGACTCAGTTGTTGAGTGGCTGCCTTCTGCTCAGGTCATGATCTCTGGGTCCTGGGCTCTCTCCTCAGCGGGCAGCCTGCTTCTTCCCCTCCCAGTTCCCCTGCTTGTCTCTCTCTCTCTCTCCCTCTGTGTCAAATAAGTAAATAAAATATTTTTTAAAAAGTGATCCAAGGAAGAAAACACAAGGTATTCAGAAAAATAGTACTTTTTTTTTTTTAGATGAATAAGAACAAAAATGTGACACACTAATACTTATGTGATAAACCTAAGCAGTATTTTAAAGGGAAATTTCCAGAGGTAAATACCTAAATTTAAAAAGATATAAAATAAATAAATAAATAAATAAATAAATAAAAATAAAAAGATATAAATTCCACAATGTAACCAAAAACCTTAAGAAACCTTAAGACTAAGATGAACAAATTAAACCCAAAGGAAGAAGATAATGAAGATTATTAGATCACAAATAGATGGAATAGATCACAGACAGTTATTACCTAAGATCAATGAAACCAAAATTTCCTATTTAAAAATATCAACAAATATAACAAACCTTTTACAAGAATGTCAAAAAAGACTCAAGTGAACAATATTAGAAATGAAAGCACATCATCCTAATAAATTCATAAAATTGTAGAAAAATATTGTAAAAACTGTGTACAAATTAGCTAACTACACATTAATATACTACCAAACCTGATCCAGCACTGTGTAAAAGGATTATGCAACATGACCAAGTGGGATTTTATCTCAGCAGTGCAAAGTTGGTTGAACATCAGAAAATCATTTAATGTAAAACATGATAGTACAGAATAAAGGAAAAAAATCATGATTATCTTAATAAACGCAGAAAAGCACTTGATAAAATCCAATATGTTTTCATGATAAAGGCACTAACCAAACTGGCCATAAAAGACAATTTTTCTCAACCAAAAAGTCTGCTTCTCTGAATAAACCACAGCTAACATCACACATAAGGGTGAAAGACTAAATGTGTCCCCAGTAAGATGTCTATTCTTGTCACTTATACTTAACATTGTTCTGGGGGTTTTCTTCGGGGCCATTAGACCAGAAAAAGAGATAATAGTTATACCAATTGGAAATGAAGAAAGAAAAGTATCTCCATGGATAACATGATCTCGGATATTAAAAATTTGAAGGAATTCACTAAAAACAAAACAAAAAACCCAAAGCCCCAAAACAAACAAACAAACAAAAATCCTTCTAGAATTAATATGCAAGTTTAGGGAGGTTAAAATAAATGAAAACCAGTGTACAAAAATCAGCAATCCTTGACATTCCTTGGTTTGTAGATGCATACCCAATCTCTGTCTCCATCTTTACACGCCCTTCCTCCCTGTATCTCCGTGTTTTCTCATCTTATTTCAAGGGCACATCTCTGGAATTAGGGCCCACGCTAATCTGGTATGATTTCAACTTAATTACCCTGCAGACCCCATTTCAAATAAGGTCTCATTCACAGGTACTGGGCACTAGAAATTGAGCATATTTTTTTTTGAGAGACACAATTCAACCCACTAAGATGCTAAATACTTTCAACTAGTTACCTAATGTAGTTGCACCAAAAGCAATAAAATATCTAAGAATAAACTTAACCAAGAGATGAAAGACTGGTACTCTCAAAACTATAAAACTCTGATGAAAGAAATTGAAGGTGACACAAAGAAATGGAAAAATGTCCTATGTTCATGTGTTGGAAGAACAAATATGGTTAAAATGTCTATATTATGCAAAGCAGCCTACACATTTAATACAATCCCTATCAAAATACAAGCAGCATTATTGACAGGGCTAGAACAAACTTCCTGAAAATTTGTATGGAACCATTAAAGGCCCTGAATAACCAAAGCAATCTTCAGGAAGAAAAAAAAAAGAGAGAGAGAGAAAGAAAGAAAGAAAGAAAGAAAGAAAGAAGCAAAGCTGGAGGCATCACAATTCTGGACTTCAAGTTGTATTACAAAGCTGTAGTGATCAAGACAGTATGGTACTGGCACAAAAACAGATGCATACATCATGAGACAGAACAGAAAACCCAGAAATGAACTCCCAACTATATGGTCAACTAATCAACAAAACAGGAGAGAATATCCAATGGATAACAGACAGTCTCTGCAATAAATGGTATAAGGAAAGCTGGACAGCCACATGCAAAAGAATGAAAATGGTCCACTTTCTTACACCAGACACAAAACTAAATTCAAAATGGATGAAATATCTAAATGTGAGACAAACCATCAAAATCTTAGAGGAGAACCCAGGCAGTACCTTCTTTGACAGTGGCCATAGCAACTTTTTACTAGTTATAACTGGGTCAAGGAAAACAAAAGGAAAAATAAGCCATTGGGACTTCATCAACCTAAAAAGTTTCTGCCCAGTGAAGGAAACAATTAGCAGAACTGAAAAGCAACCTTCAGAATAGGACAATATATTTGCAAATGATGTATCTGATAAAGGATTGGTATCAAAAATGTATAAAAAATTATCAAACTCAAACCCCCAAAACCAAATAATCCAATTAAAAAATGGGCAAAAGACATGAATAGACATTTTTCCAAAGAAGACATCCAGATGGCCAACAGACACATGAAGAGATGCTCCACATCACCCATTGTCAGGGAAGTACAAATCAAAATTACAATGAGATATCAACTCACACTTGTCAGAATGGGTAAAATTTAATAACACAGGAAAGAGCAGGTGTTGACAAGGAAGTGGAGAAAGGGGAATCCTCTTAAACTGTTGGTGGGAATGGAAACTGGTACAGCGGCTCTGAAAAACATTTGAGTTTCCCCAAAAAGTTAAAAATAGAACTATTCTACAATCCAGCAATTGCACTACTTAGTCTTTACCCAAAGGATACAAAAATACAGATTCAGTGGGATACATGCACCCCGATGTTTATAGCAGCACTATCAACAATAGCCACAGAATGGAAAGAGCCCAAATGCCCATTGACTGATGAATGGGTAAAGAAATTATATATATATATATATATATATATATATATAACTTATATCACTTAGAGTGAGATATATATCTATATCTGTATATCTATATCTATATATGATGGGATATATAACTCAGTCTCAAAAAGAATGAAATATTTTTATTTGCAACAACATGGGTGGAGCTGGAGTGTATTATGCTAAGTGAAATAAGGCAGTCAGAGAAAGACAAATATCATATGATTTCACTCAAATGTGAAATTGAAGGAACAAAACAGATGAATATAGGGGGAAAAAAGAGAGAGGCAAACCAGAAAACAGACTCTTAACTATAGAGAACAAACAGAGTTATTGGAGGGGAGGTTAGTGGGAGATGGCTTAAATTGGTAGTGGGTATTAAGGAGAACACTAGCTGTGTTGAGCCCTGGGTCTTGTATGTGATGATGAATCACTAGATTCTGTATCTGAAACTAAGTCGGACTGTTTGTTAACTGACTGGAATGTAAATAAAAACTTGAGAAAAGCAAATCCACATATTGTAAGAATCCAGTTACATGAAATATTCCGAAGGGGCAAATTCACTGATACGTGTAGATCAGTCATTTCCAGTGGCTGCAGATAGTGGAGACTGGAGAGTCAGTGCTCATAGGCAGGGTTTCTTTTTGTTGTGATGAAAACTTTTTAAAATTAGATGTTGGGGATGCCTGGGTGGCTCAGTTGGTTAAGCGGCTGCCTTCAGCTCAGGTCATGATCCCAGCGTCCTGGGATCGAGTCCCACATCGGGCTCCTTGCTCGGCAGGAAGCCTGCTTCTCCCTCTGCCTCTGCCTGCCACTCTGTCTGCCTGTGCTCACTCTCTCGCTCTCTCTCTCTGACAAATAAATAAATAAAAATCTTTAAAAAAAATAAAATAAAATTAGATGTTGGTGGTTGAGCATTGTGAATATGGTAAAAACTACTGAATTGCACATTTTAAAATGTGAATTTTTAAAAAATGAATTATTTCTCACATACCTTTCTCAACCTTTCATTTTGCCAATGCAGTTTATTAACGAATGTTTTGATGAATCAGAATTCTTCCTATTCATAGAATTCAATTTAGTGTTTTTCATCATTGTGATTATTTTACTATTTTGCATACTGTTTAAGAAATTGTTACCTATAGCACGATCAAATAGGAATACTCCTATGTTTCCTCCTAGAATCTTTACACATTCAGATTTTTTATTTGGGTCTATGACCCATTTTGAATTAATTTTATTTGAGACATGATGTAGAGTCAAGATTCAGTAATTTTGTAGAGACATCTGTTTATTGATAAAATCATTTTCCATTTATAATATCATGTTTGTTACATATCCAATGATACATATGTATGGACCTATTTGAACAATTTTTTTCTATTCTGTCATATTTGTTCATTCTCAGGAAAATATCACAGTATCTTACTTATAATAACTTTACAGTATTATAAGTTCTCCAATTCTGTTTTCATTCAAGATGATCTCATCTAACATATTACTTACAAGTTCTTGCCATTTCAAAAAAGTTATGATTCATATGCTTAAATTCACATTGCTTAGAATCTCTAGGTCAACTTGGAGAAACTTACATCTTAAAAGTATTAAGCTATCTAATTTTATCTTCACAAAAGGCCAGAAAAATCCTAGCTTCATAAAATCACTAGGCAGTCTTTCTTATTTTCTGAGTTTTTCTCTTTATATTTGGTGTGTGTTTTCATTGTTTGTTTTAAT
>PISX010026167.1:0-24905 GCA_004024625.1 Mellivora capensis | reverse complement strand
GGCATACATGTACTTATATACACACATATAGACACATATATATATTCCCAAAATTCTTGGGTTCAACTCTTGCTAATATAAAAACCTTTGGTTATAAATTTAACTTTGTATGTAGCAAACTTTGAAGCCAAAGAGCTGTTTTAGCTTGGTTACTCACAATTTTATCCATCAAAATCATATGGGACTGACCCATCAAATAATTTATCTCAGTCAAGAGATGTTTGGATTGGAAATAGTTTGAGCTCAAACAGTACTGACTTTTGGAAAATTTTCCCCAAGCTGGTGAAAATGAAGAATTTCAAAGCTTGTAATATTCTTGTTTTCAGAAACAAACAAAAACCTGAAAGAGATCATACCAAATGGGGAGAATGGTAACTCCATTCTTTTATAGTTTATCATTTTAAAGTATAAAATTCTCTGATGAAGACAGATCTATTGTGCACACCTCAAGTACAACATAGCATAGTCTTAGTATTGGCCCTTTGGCCTCGTCTTCTATAATAATTTTTAAGGCAGTTCACCATATCTTTTAGGTAGTTCACCATAAAAGACATATTTTTTTAAAGATTTATTTATTTATTTGAGAGAGAGAGAGAGAGAGAGGGAGCATGAGTCAGGAGGAGGGGTAAAGGGAAGGAGAGAATCCTCAAGCAGATTCCCCACCAACCGCGGAGCCCGAGGTGGGGCTCAATCTCAGGACCCGGAGACCATGACCTGAGCTAAAATCAAGAGTTGTTTGCTTAACCAACTGAGCCAGGCATCCCCATCACAAAAGACATATTGATGAAATAAATGAAAACTTATTTTCATTTGTGTGAAACAAGTAGGGTTTGAGTTGAAACTCTGCATGTTTCATGCAGAGCCAATAAGTTTTATCTCCGATAGGTTCTTCCATATCAATTCTATGTGAGTGAATGGTGTTTAGGAAGTCACACCTCAGGGTCTTGTGACCCAGCAGAGATCTTAGTGATCAGTTATCAACTGTCAGTGCCAAAATAAGTATGGTTTCTTCTAACCACTTAGGTACTAGGGAATTTTATTTTCCCCCTCCTTGGCAGGCAAGGGAGGAAGAGATTCTGTTTAAATTGTCAATTTTGTAGCATCTATCCTAGGATGTCTTCCCAAGAGTGTTTCCCTATGAGCTTCATCCTGGGACTCCTAAGACAGCAATTCTCTTATGAAGATGGTAATTCTCACCAAGCTGAGATTCAGTATAGGTCAATTTGGAGAGAATTGTCATTTTAACCCCTATCAAAATCCCAGCAGTCCTGTTTTTGCAACATCAGGAACCTGACAAACTAGTCCTAAAACTTATGTGGAAATACAAAGGGCCCAAAACAACCAAAACAAACTTGTAGGGGCATCTGAGTGGCTCCATCGCTTAAGCATCTGCCTTCAGCTCAGGTCATGATCTCAGGGTCTTGGGATCAAGTCCCATGTCGGGCTCCCTGCTCAACGGGGAGCCTGTTTCTCCCTCTCCCTCTGCACCCACCACTCATGCTCTCTCTCTTTATATCCTCCCTGAATAAATCAATAAAATCTTTTTTTTCCAAAGATTTTATTTATTTATTTTTCAGAGAGAGAGAGCACGAGAGAGTGAGCACAGGCAGACAGAGTGGCAGGCAGAGGCAGAGGGAGAAGCAGGCTCCCCGCCGAGCAAAGAGCCCGATGTGGGACTCGATCCCAAGACGCTGGGATCATGACCGGAGCCGAAGGCAGTCTCTCAACCAACTGAGCCACCCAGGCTTCCCTAAATAAATAAAATCTTAAAAAAAAAAAAAAAAGAATCCTGTAAGTTGGAAGATTTACACTTTTCAATATCAAATCAATATCAAAACTTAGTACAAAGCCACAAGAATTAAGACAATGGGTAGATTCCAAGATAGATCAATGGAACAGAATTAAGAGTCCAGAGTATATATATTCTGTGTGTGTATATATAAAAATATCTTTATATTTATATTTACAGTTAGCTGAGTTTTCAACAAAAGTACCAAGACAATTTGATGGGGGAAAGAATTTCTTCAACAAATGCTTCTGGGACAATGGCAGCCATATTTGAAAAGCTGAATCTGGACTCCTACACCACACAATACAAAAACACTAACTCAAAATAGATCACAAGCCTGATGTAAAACTTAAAATTATAAAACTTTCAGAAGAAAATATTTGTGATCTTGGGTTGGGCAAATATTTCTCAGATACAATGCCAAAAGTACAATCCATACAAGAAAAAAAATGAATTGTACTACCTCAAAATAAAAAACTTATGCACTTCAAAAGACACCATTAAGAAAATGAAAAGTAAGCCGCAGACTTGGAGAAAATCTATGCAAATCTGATATCTCATAAAGGACTTAAATCCGAACTATATGAAGAATTATCATTCAATAAGGAGAGAAATAATTATAAGATGGACAAAAGATTTGAATAGACATGTCACGAGAAAATATGGTTAATAAGCCCACAAAAAGATGCTCAATGTGATTAGTCATTAGGGAAATGTAAATCAAAACTAGAATGCACTTCACACACACTGAAATGACTATAATCAGAGAGAGAAAACAAGTATGGGAGGGGATATGGAGACTTGGAATACGTCTACATTGCTAGCGGAAATGTAAAGTGGTACAGCTACTTATGAAAACAGTTTGACAGTTTCTCTTAGAAGTTAAAAATGAATATACCATGTGACTCAGAAATTCTCCTCCCAGCAATTGGCTCAATGGAAATGAAAACATATCCACACACAGACTTGTAGGTAAATGCTCATAACAGCTTTATTTAGAATAGCCCCAAACTAGAAACAATAAATGTCCATAAATGGGTGAAATGGATAAACAAAATATGGTTTATTTGTACAACCAAATAGCAGGCAGCAAAAAAAAAAAAGAGCAAAATACTGATGCATTCTAAAATATGAACCGCCAAAAATTACTAAATGAGAGAAGCCAGAGGCAAACATCAACATATTATATGAACCCATTTGTAGGAAATGTTCAGGTAAATGTCAGAGAAAGCAGGTCAGTGGCTGCCTGGGGTTGGGCGTGAGGAGAAAGGGTGACTGCAGATGGGCACAGGGATCTTTTTGGGGTGAGAGAAATGTTCTCAAATTGGGTTGTGGTAGTCATTGCCCAACTTTGTCAATTTAGTCAAGTATTATTGAATCATACCCTTGGAAGTGAGTGAAATTTATGGCATGTAAATTATTTCTTAATAAAACAGCTAATGATGAAATAGGTTTACTTTATATTATAGTGCCTAGCACATGGCCCTGAATAAATGATGGCATTGTTCTGTGAGGATATATTTTGTTTTCTGAGCTCAGACTTGTTGCCTCAGAGGACAAGGATGGCAATAAGGGCTAACAGCATTTCCTGAGTACTCGCTGTGTTCCAGACTCTTAACTGTTTTCTGTATATTACCTCTTTCAACCCTCAATAATTTTTGGACACAGTAGTAGTATGACTGATCACAGATAAGGAAATGGAACCTTTCTGGAGGTCAAGGGGCCAAGGTATGGGGAGTCATTTGCCTCCAACAGATCTAAGCTGTTCTAACCATCGAGAACCTTTAAGACTTAAGAATTTCTTGTCTGGGGGCACCTGGGTGGCTCAGTGGGTTGAGCCTCTGCCTTCAGCTCAGGTCATGGTCTCAGGGTCCTGGGATCGAGCCCCGCATAGGGCCCTCTGCTCAGCAAGGAACCTGCTTCCTCCTCTCTCTCTGCCTGCCTCTCTGCCTACTTGGGATCTCTGTCTGTCACATAAATAAGTAAAATCTTAAAAGAAAAAGAAAAGAATTTCTAGTCTGGTCATGGGGCTAGCTAATGGCTCTGGGCTCCTCCTTCACTCTACACGTGGCCCTGCTGAAGACCTCCCTGTTTGAAACCTCGTGATTCTGGATTACCTGGCAGTGCTGCTCTGTGATGAGATTGTCGGCCGCCATGACACTAATGGCCTACCTGACTCTGACTCATGTGTATCCTTGTTATAGGACTGACCCCTCTTGACCCATGTCGGAGGATGGTGATGAGTGGCAGCTTCTGAACGCTGCCAGGTTGACTTCTGTGACTCGTGCCGATATTCTGGCCTCACCTCGGCCCTGAGAGTTCCCTGGAGGTCACAAAAACCTTCCCCCAAGATCTGCCCTCAGCCAGGACTCAGTAGGTCCATAGTCCATTCACTATCATCCCTGGGCCACGGGGCAACCTCATTAGAGGAGGGAAGAACCTTCTATCAGTTTAAATATTTTATCCTTTAGAGTTTAGCTCCTGGTGACACTCTTGGCTACAGAGTTGGAAGTTTCAGGCAGAGTTTCAGTTGCTGACTGGCTTTAAGTCCTTGGGCCCAAATCCCTCATACACTTTCTACCATATTGCTCTCAAGTCCTAGGATTCTCGGGGTTTCATTTGCTCCAACCATGAAGCACCGTGGCTAATGTTCTGTATCAGTCCTATTAGACATAGTTGAAACATAAAAAGGAATGTGTACTCAGTCCTGTGAGAGCTCAGGGAAGAGTGGAGGTCCCCCTCACATCCATCAGCTTTCAGACAAACTTGGAGTCTGTGCACTCTTGTGCGGCTGACAATTTCATACATCCTGTTTTGTCATTTCCATAAACTGCTCAAATTTGCTCTACTCGTTTTCTTTGCTGAAGGTATCCCCCCTCCCCCACTGCCATGTCTGGATTCAATCCTCCCATCAATCACTACATACCAAACACCTCCCATGACCAGGACCTGTGCTAGGAGGACAGGGGAGCCTAAGAGGATTCCTCTCTTCTAGGATCTTTTGGGCCCATTGGAGAGACAGGAGGCACATAGATGGAGAGAAAATTGGTATTAGCCGATATAGTGGAATGGAGAAGAGATAACCCCACATCACTGTTGAAACTGATTCTAGATTGCTTGGGCCAGGGTAACCGTGGCTGAGGCCCAGCAGGGACCTGGACGAACTCACTGCCACAGAGGCCCCTCTAATGAGGCAGCCTCTAAGATGCTTGGCTCTGGTGGCTCTCCCAGAGTGGAAGGAGACAGTCAGAGCCTGGCTGGGGCTGCCTCTCGGGAGGCTGGTAAGTGGGCAACTCTAAGCTCCATGAAGCCAGAGCAGCTCTGTCAACAGACAATCCAGAGCTCTCTATTGTCTTGACTGACATTGGGGGTTACCTCTGATTATCCAACAGCCCACCCTCCCTCCCCCAAATTTGCTGAATTCCCAGGCCTGTTAATATGCTCCTGAGTAACCGAGAAGTAAAAGTATATATTGAAGCCATTATGAGGCAAAAGTTAACTCAGGTCTCACTTCTTCCTTGAGCCAAATTCCAGTGTTAGATGGCCTCCTGGGTCTTTCCCCTGTTTTCTTTCCTTCTCCTTCCGTCATGTTATAGCTAAATCATGGGCTAACATGGCTTTTGGAGAAGGGAGGAGGCTGTTAATAACTGGTATCCTTTGGTCTCTGGAGGGTGGGAGCGGCCAAGGAGGAGCCAGTGAGTTCGGGGGAGGTGGGCGGGGTGGGGGTGGCCTCACTCCTTCCCTCCTCTCAGCATGCAAACAGAGCTGGCTTGCTTTTTATCTTGGTTATATCTATGCTAGGCTTTAGCATTTGATTCCTTTTGAACAATGAGTCCTGCTGTTAAGCAAAAAAAAGAAAAATACTGAAAACTACTGTTTTAAGAAAGCCCTATTAAGGGCAATGCTGAACTAGTGATTTAAAAGAAGTTTGCTTAGGGACTTGAAATAATAATCCAGCGGAGCAAATTCCCTGTTAGTCCTGGACGTGCTCCAAGTTCATGCTCTCTTGACTCTGCGAAGTTCTATGAACACTGTAGCTAGATCTTTATTTCAGCACACAGTTTTTAATCATGTCTCTAGCCTGAGAAGAATGAAGTGGCATTCAGATTTAGGGGATTATAAAGATACATGTATTTAAGCTTTTGCATTGTTTGCATTTGCATTACGGATACAAAGCTTTTAGAATTGTTTCTGGAATGCCCTTTTCCTAACACATACTTTTTCTTCCCATCTTCTGAAGATAACACTGAAAAATATTTTGCATCCAGGCTAGAAATTACTAAAAAGTTTTTAAAATAAGTTTTTAGTAATAGTAAAGCACCATAACTTCTGTTATTTTCCTCATATAGACTTTTTTGGGTATACTAAAGGCTTTGTACCCCTCAGATGTTTTGTCATAAAACAGGGCTTCTGTGGATAAGCCTTGTTCACCATCTGCTTGCTTACAAAAGTGATAACTGGGAAGTAGGAAGAGCTGGAGCCAATAATTAGAAGCCAGGCATCTCTGACTCCCTTGATTACCCTGATTCTAGAAGTTTCTTAATACCTGCATTCCCAGGAACAAGGATTCTAGCCTTGCTGACTTCACAGGCTTATTTTGAGTTGGAATGAGTATTGCTGTGTGAAGGCTTTCTTCAGATACCAAGAGCTGTACACGGTCCTGTCTCCTAAAGGGAACAGGGCTCTGCCTTTCTTGCAGGACAATGACACTTGTTATCTAGACATCTTGACTTCGTCTTGCAGTATGTTGAGATTTAGTCTTTTCGAAGAGAAAAAGAAAACCATAAAAACGACTATAGAGGGATTTTTCATAATCTTTATAGAAATGTCATTTTTAAGGAAAGAATGGATTGTCATGCTTACATGTTTGTAACTTGAATTTTATTGTCCACTACCATGCTATTACTGTTGTATACAGATTTGGCATTTATGTTTTCAGTCCACAGAATTTTGTAATCCTTTATTATATTAACAACAGAGGTATTACAGAGAAGAATGTCACAACAGTAATGTTTTATACCTTCTTGATCTTGTTCATGTCCATGAAGTAGTTAGCATTAACAGGAAAGCTTTAATCTCTGGCTGGCACATATATGTTAAGTGTGTAAATAGCTCGTTCCATGTCTCATTGTGTTAAAACAGAGACATTACAAGCGAAACCAGTAAAGCTGTACTTTTTTTTTTCCTAAAAGAAATTTTAGGATGTTGACATAGCTCAAAATAATGTCTTTTCATTCTTAAAAATCCTCGAGTTTCCAGACCTAGAACAAGTGAGCTGTGCTCGATGCGTTGGTATTTGGAAGGCGGCATTACCTTTCCGTCATTTTGTGTTGTTATAGACGAAATGAGTTTTCAGTATACACAATTCAAGTGGGGGAAAAACCCCATATTGAATTCCACAATATTCCTTAGACTGGGAAATGAATCTTTTTTGGAGTAGTCAACGTTTATTTTCTCGTTACTCTGCAGCCGAACAATTTACTATGTAAATGTAGAAATACAAACAGCTTTATCGAACAAAATATTTTCTAGCTGCCTAACAGGAATGATTTACTTAAGAAAACAGAACAAAATTTCTAAGTTTCATTATTCAGCTTTGTAAATATTTTGCCAGAGCTTTTTTTTTTCTTGGGGTGGGGGAAGCAAATAAAAGAGTTTAAAAGCTCATACATGTCTATTTTGTTTTAGCTTGGTGTATTTATTAAGAGTAAATTCTGTATGTCTTTGCAGTTCATCAATATGCGTATTTAGAAGTTTCTCAAATTCTTTTGCTCGTTTCTCTTCCTCCAGAAGGAAATGCTGTGCAGCCAGAGAGGCTGGGAAGACTATATCTGGGGGAGACTAAAGACAGAAAGAAATGTTAGATGAGGAACACAAAGCCTTCTAAACCTTCCTGTTTCCAGACACGCTTCATCCCTGGCATGGTCGAAGGGCAACTCTCAAGGAGATAATCCACACTAAACTCTCTCTGCTTTTGTAATACTGGGACTGATCGGGAAATCCTGACAGAATGAAAATATCACAGCACCATTATATTCGAAAGCTCTAGAAATGAATATTACTGTGTCCAACTGCAAAAGCAGGGACAACATGGAACTTGCCTGAAACATACTTGACTAATTTGTCAAACTGAGGTTACTTACCTGAAAACAGGCAACTCCAAAAAGCTAAAATGAAGACTGTAGAAGACTTGGGCAAGGAAAGCTTAATAGGAAAAAAAAAAAAATCAAGGATTGGAGGAAAAAGGGAGCTAATTGCTATCTGGAGTTGGCCAGGTGAGGAGGGCTGGCAGCATGATGCATGTCGCTATACGAGAAGCTTCCTCATGGGGAAGGCCCTAATGCTGGAACGCAGCTCGTTTGTCCAATTAGAGCTGACAAAGCCTCAGTTGTGAGCACCCAGTTACATACTTTGTGGTAATATGGGAGTGTTCATTTAATTCTTTGTGACCTATGAAGTCCTAATTTATACCAAATGACTTAGCAGATCCCACACTAGAGGAGTCGCTGATAGGAAAAAATTGCCTTGTATAGCCTCTGGTGAGTTTAGTAGGCAAGTTGCATTGAAGGCCCTTAACATTCTGGAACAAGGTCAGAAAACTCTATACTATTCACAAAACAGTTCCTGTAATTCTGCTGAGCCCTGGTTGAGGTAGAGCATCTAAGAAGTGGATAGGATGACTGGATCGAGCTCTGTCCTTAGCCACTCCAGTGGAAATTACAGATGGGTCCAATGGTGCGGTCTGCCTTTCGCCAAGGTTAAGTTAGCTAGCTGTTGCCGTTAAGTATCTCATCTGCTTGCAACAGAGACCAAAGCTGAGGAATTCCTAACAGGGCAGCATCTCTCAAGGACACCAACAAGCCTCTTGGCAATCATTTTACACAGGGTCCCTTACACCTTGGAAAGGGCAATGTTTCATCCTTACCAGCACTGGCATGGCCTTGGCCTTGACCACTACCTGAGAGCTCACAGAGAGACCAATTTACTGACGTGGGATCCTGATTAATACTAAAGGAACCTAATTTGCTGCAGAGGAGTATGTCAGTGGGGCATGACCTTGGCATTCATTGGACTTCCTGCATACAACACCACCTAGAGGATGCTAGCCTGATAGACTTCTTGAAGGCAGGGCTGGGGCATCAGCTGGGAAATTATACCCTGTGAGGATGGGGTACCCTTCTCCAGGATATGGTGTAGACAGTCAACCAATGGCTATCACATGCTACTGTGTTTCCAACAGGTAGAACACAGGAATCTGGGAACAGAAGGGAAGATGCGGGAATGGCTCTACTCTCTGTCATTTCTGTTGACCCACTTGGAGAATTTGGACCTTCTGTCTTTGTATCTTCAGTATTGAGGTGGTTGGTCTCAGGAAAATGCCTCCAACAGGAGACCTGTAAGACTCTCACTAAACTTAAAGCACTGGCCGCCACCTAGCCACCTCGTTCTGACAGATCAGAGGCTCAGAAAAGAGGTACTACCCCAGCAGAGGTACCTGGCCCTAATCACCACAGAGACTACTGCTACATGGGGCACCTGGGTGCTCAGTCCATTAAGTGTCTGCCTTCGGCTCAGGTCATAATTCCGGGGTCCTGGGATTGAGCCCCACATTGGGCTACCTGCTCAGTGGGGAGTCTGCTTCTCCCTCTCCCTCTGGGGCTTCCCCTGCTTGTGGGTATGCTTGCTCTCTCTCTCTCTCTCTCTGTCAAATAAATAATGAAAATCTTAAATAAAAAAGACTATTGCTACATAACAGAGGCGGTAAGGAATATGTCTGATATTCAAATGAGCCACTGAGGTTTCTTTTAATACCCCCGTGCCCACTTTTAACTGTAAGTAACCACATCCTGGCAAGGGCATGGGTATCTAGAATGGGTGAAGAGATGATGAGTAGCAGTCAAGTCCTTGAGACCAGTTGCAGCATCAAGACCTGTATTTTGTTGCACTAACCCTCCTCTTTTAAGCTTTCTCAGAAATTATGGCCAGCCAGAAGCTTGGAGAAGCTAGGCCTGAATGGAATGAACAACAGGAAGAGAATATGGATCTGAGTGGTTCAAGAGGCAGATGGTAGCAGAAGCTGTTGGTGGATTCCCAGCAGCTGTTGAAGGATTCCCTTCAATGGGCTAGTACATCCATTCCCCAGCTGCTGTGGGTGTTGGTTCTCTGGAAACCTACCCTCAGCTGAGCTGGAGCCTCCTGCCTCATCCAAGAAGTTGCAGTAGCCCCTTCAGCCCATTCCCTCTCCTCCCAGAGGCAAGGACTGATGCACACAAGGCACAGAATGCCTGACTTCCTGTCTCCAGGGGAACCTACTCTTGTAGTGCAATTCATGCTCCAAGCTCCTGGTGAGACCAGGCCAAGCTAATCTCTTGCTGAGACCTCGACCTTGTTTAGCTTTTCTCCCCTCCCTTAGACTGCTTCCCTGACTCTCCTTCTGTCGAGAATACTACCTTCAGTAAATCACTTTCATAAGAATCTCCATCTCAGATTCTAGGAAACCTGATCTCAGATGGATGACTTCCTAACTTCTGGCTTGAATGATGAGTGGGCGACATCATTGCCATTTACTGAGAAAAAATAAAACAGTAAAAGGGGCCCATTAGGGTTAAGGTCTTATTTATTTTCGATTCCCCAGGTTCTAGCACAGATTTGAGCACAGAGTATATTTTAAACAAAATTTTTAAATTAATATATGAATGGAGTAAGTGCATTTGATTTTAAATAATGTTGAATTAGAGGTGACTTGGGACTCAAATAGATTGTCACGTAGAAGATGCAATAGGTCATCAGTCCAGATTTCAAAAGATAGGTCTGGATCAGAGATTTTTCAAAGTTACAGATAATTAAAGCCCTGAGTCTGATTGAAATCATCTAAGACATGCAAATAAAAAAAGCAGCTCAAAAATGGGATCTTGGAGAGAACTTCATTTCAGGCCCCCATCCCATGTTCATGTTCTCGACCTTGTCAGCAATGATAACCGCATTATTTATTAATGAAGATTTTCAGCAACCCGTCTGCTATCCTTCCATCTTAGTCTAGTATTCCCACTTTCTCACGTCACTCATTCCCTTCTAACTCTGCTTATATTCCAGATCCATCCTTATAACCATTCAAAAACTTTCCCCCATCCTCCCCGTACCCCCCCCCCCCCCCCCCGTATCCTGTCTCTGTCCTAGGAACTGGGTAAAACCCAGGCCTAAATAAACAGCCTGAGCCATGACTGCACCTGAGGGGCAGGTGTGGAGGGGGGGAGGGGATTGTATCACTGTGGGGACTGATTCCACTTGAAGTCCATGACCACAAATGTCAGATGTTTAGTTAACACCGCCTGACCGCTCTACTGCCCTTCCCTGGGATATTCACTTTCTCACTCATTATCTGGTGCCTCCTTCTCAGGAGGGAGCTCTCTCATCTCTCCACACCCTTTTGCACCTGTAGCCATATTTTAGGCCATACTCAGTTTCAGAGACTCTTACTTCTATCTCTACTGTGGATTCTATTCCTTCGTATCTTGTTGATGGCTGTTTCTGTAAATGAACCTTGTTGCTCATGGGTCCCACCTCCTTTGCCATCAGTTTTTCCTCCTCTCCTTCAAGATTCCCATTGAACCACTAAGTGTTATGGTGAAGTGCTATGAACAAAACAAAAACCAGGACGAGGGGTCAGGGTAATAAAGGGGGAGGTGCTCTGGTTGGTTGGTTGGTTGCCCAGGCCCCTCGGATGAGGTGATATTTGAGAAGAAACGAACGATCCTACAATGCTAACAACTGCTGACATTAGAACATTTAGCAATTCATCATGTTTGCTTTCCCTGGGGTAATGCTTACTTTGGAGTCCTTAAAGATCCAAATTTTGTTGATAGAGAATTTGCTAAATCCTCTTAGTGGTTCCCGTAGCTTAAATCAGGAAGTTTATTTCAGTTACTTTGTCGATATGAGATTTTATTCTGTTCAAATAATTCTGGCATTTTAGGTAGCCGTGAACACAGAAGAGCATTTCAAGGCTTTAGAGATCTCTAACGCTTCAAGAGTTAATGGTTTTAAGTCTTCTCTCTCCACCAGAGCTTAAATCTTACTTCCAAAAGAAGGGGATAGATTCCAGAAAAACAGAAAAGTACTCATGGGATACCCATCCAGTTTAAACATTTTCTGTTGTAGTCATTGTTTATAGTTTGTATCCAATATGAGTATATCATGGAAAGGTGCTGAAAAATTACGTAATATACTTTGAATACAAGTGAACGCAATTGGTAAGAGTAATACCAGTTACTTTCTGAGGTAAATACCTACTTTAAGAAACCCTGTGATTATTATGTTCAAGAAATTAAATCATAAGGCAGAAAATTTCAGCATAGAACTAGAAAATGTAAAAAAGAATCAAACGAAAATTCAAGACTTGAAAAATAAAAGACTGAAATCAACCTACCGGAGACCATTTTCTTGAGACAGGGAGAGGTGGCTCTTTTATGTATAGAAACCAATGCAGAAAGTCAAGGTAAATGAAGAAACAGAAGAATATGAAATTAAGAACCTTCCCTCCTGTTTTATGAGGTCAGCATAATGCTGACAAGGACAGCAAAGGAATATTATGAGCTAATTTCTCTAGTGAACACAAAGCAAAAATTCTAAGCCAATATGAACAGACCAAATACAGTAATCAAGTGGAGTTTATTCCAAGAATTTGAAGTTGGGTTAACAAGAAAAGATATCACACTAACCAAGCAGAAGAGAAAAATTATATGGTCATTTATTTTATTTTCTTTCAGTCATTTCAAAAGAAGCAGTAAAAGCATTTGATAAAATTCCATATAAATTCATGAACAAAGTTTGCAATCTAGGAATAAAAGGTAATTTCCTTAATCTTTTCAAAGGAGTCTACAAAATACCTATAGAAATATCATACATAATGGTGGACTACTGAAAGCTTTCTCTTTTCAACTGAGAATGAGAGAAGGATACTGCCTGTACCACTTCTCCTACTCAACATTTACTGGAGGAGGCTTTAGTATAATAAAGCAAGAAAAAGAGAAAAAAGGTGTAAAGATATGAAAGTAGAAAACAAACTGTCATTAGTTTGATTCTGGATATAGAAAATTCAATAGCATCTACAGGAATGGAAAACATGTGCAAATTCAACTGAATATTCACTTTCATGGGAAAAGGGTTTGAGAATACTACCTTACACCATATGCAAAAATTGATTTCAGGTGTAAATGTAAACATGAAAGCTAAAGAGCCAAAGGTTCTAGAAGATAACGTAAGATAATATTTTCATAACTTTGGGACAAGCCAAGTTTTAAATAGGATACCAAAAATGTTAACCATAGAAGTTTGAGTGTATTAAAATTAGGAACTTCTGGTTACCAAAAGATATTATTAAGTGAAGAAACAAGTAAGAGTAGGAGCAGATATCTGCAATTTATATAAACAACAAAGGGCTTATATCCAGAATATAGAAGTAACTCCTACAAATCAATGAGAATAATTGATTTGGTGGTCAATTATTGGTGGTCCAATAGGAAGTTGGGCAAGGAAATTGAACAGACATTTTACAAAGGAGAATATCAAAATGGCCAGTAAATATACGAAAAAGAGCTCAGCTTCATTATTCACCAGATACATAACTAAAACCACAATAGGAAGTTTCTACACACTGACCAGGAAAACTTAAAATTAAAAAGACTGATAATATCAAGTGTTGGAAAGAATATATAACAGGAACACTCATATACTACTTACTGGGGTATTAACTGGCTCAAACAATTAGGAAAACAGTTTGGCATTCCCTCCTAAAGCTGACCTTACGAATATCCCCTGACCTAGCAATTCCACTCTTGGGAATATGCCCAATGGAAACATGTACACATGTGTGCCAAAAACACGTATGAGAATGTGTTTAGCAGTATTATTTGTAATATTCCCAAGCAGGAAATAACTCAAATGCATGACAACAGCAAAATGGATAAATTGTAGTCTTCTCCCATGTAGCATTTATGTACAATGGACTACTATCATGAAACAAAAATAGATCAACTATAGCCATAGAAAACAATGTGGATGATGGACCTCAGAAGTAATGTTGAGTAAAAAAAGCCAGACATAAAGAACACATATAGTATGATACCATTTACATAAAATTTATATAAGGCCACAACTAATTCATGACATTGAAAGTCAGGGTAGTGGTTACCTTAGGAGCAAATGGAAGGGGTGACTGGAAGGGAATGCGAGAGGCGCTTCCCGAGTGTCTCCAACGTTCTGTTTGTTACTTGCGTGCTAGTTACACGGATGTTCCCTCTGTGATAACTCATCAAGCTGTCCAATTCTGATTGTGCATATTTCTGTATGTATATCAGAGTCAATAAAAATATATATTTTTTAAAAACAGGCATAAAGGGATGCCTGGGTGGCTCAGACGGTTAAGTGTCTGCCTTTGGCTCAGGTCATGATCCCAGGGTCCTGGGATCGAGTCCCACATCGGGCTCCCAGCTCAGCGGAGAGTCTGCTTCTCCCTCTCCCTCTCCCCTTGCTTGTGCTCTCTCTCTCTCAAATGAATAAATAAAATATCTAAAAAAGAAAAAAAATTAAAAAAGGAAAAAAATAAAACAGGCATAAAAGATCATTTGTTGCTCTTTAAAATAGGTAGATCATTGAGGGCTCATGGAGTGTCAAAGGATGAGTCCTAAGCATTTGAATTTTTTAAAAATTGAATATTTGAAATTTTAAAATTTTTACAAAAATTTTAAAATTTTAAAATTTTTCTACTGGCCTGCACTAGAGGTGAAGAGCCACAGACAGAAACCCTTCATGGAGCATTATGGATCTCTTTTCCTTCTATGGAAAGGCATGGCCAGATGACTCACAGACCCACCTTGGAGTCCAATCCAAGGAGCAACTTTTTTTTTTTAATGTGTACATCAGTATATAGGTATCAGTCTAAGAGTAGTCACTTCCTAAAGGAAAAAAATAAGCCACTCACCAGTGGGAACACTTCGTCGTCACTAACCAGGGGACTTGTCATTTCTTTGGTTTGAAATGGCAAAGGTGGCAGAGGAGGTGTCACACTTCTGTTTGGCTCACGATCTTGGCTAAGTCTAGAAGAGAAGAATGGTCCTCATTTACTGCTACGCCAAGGACACTGCTCGTTCATGCGGCTAAGGATCTAAGTTTCTCCGATGTCTAAAGGTGGTGGCTGGGCGGGGGAAAGTACAAAAACTTTGGGCTTCTTATCTTGGTATCTCTTTGAAAATCATCTTCCTGATGAGTCATTTCTAATGATTAATAATGAACCGGAAACTTGGTAATTGTTAAAAATATTCTTCTATTCTTATTGCCTAGATTGCATCCCTTTCTGTGTTTTACTTTTGGGTCTCTTTGCCATTTAATTCAATAATATGATGCCAGTTTGGGAAGATCTCAGAACAGCTCACACTGCTGCCCTTGACAATTCTAAATAATCCTCTTTTTGTATTCTCTATTTCACTTAACCTTGCTGGCTTTCTTAACAGAATTATGCTGCTTTTTTTAAATGCTAAAATAACTCCTTGTACAATAATTCTAATTTCTACAGGGCTTAATAATTTGCAACATTTTGGGGTGCTTGGGTGGCTCAGTCAGTTAAGTGTCTGCCTTCAGCTCAGGTCAGGATCCTGGGGTCCTGGGATCAAGTCCTGAGCTGGGCTCTCTGCCCAGCAAGAAGTCTGCTTCTCCTTCTGCCCCTCCCTCCTGCTCATGCATTTTCCCTATTTCTCTCAATAAAATCATAAAAGAAGAAGAATTTAAAACATTTTTTCAATTTATATCATTTCCTAAATTCTTCCACACTTAGTAGTTTTATGACCCTGACCTTGAGCAGGAAATTATGTCTTTCGGTGACTTTAATTTTTTCTTTTATAAAAAATGGGTTGTTGGGAGAAATGAACTCCACAATTGGGATGAAAGGTACAGTACAGAATTGGTTGTTTGTACTAAAATATAAGGTAGAAGGTAGAAGACTGAATAAAAAAACCAGTGAGATTTTAAATTTTGGTATGCTGACTAAACAAAGGAAGAACAAAGCAAAAAACTGAACCAATTTCCCATAAAATTTTACATAAAGAGGTCCTAACAGTACGAGCTATTTGGAACCAAATAAAAGTCTTTCTGAACATTAATTCATGAAATTGGGGTTGAAATTCAATCAAAATCAACAAAGCCCATAAAAACATAAGAATCCCTTCAACTTAAGATTATTTATTCATTTTTTACTGATTATTCAAATTCTCCACAGGTATTGATTTACCATTTTCAAAGCCTTCATATTTTAATTTCCTGCAGTTGCAAAAAATTCACATTACTGTTCTCTGTTCTTATCCAAAGACTACCTGTCTATACAGGCTTGTTTCTTATCATGTAAACATTTTCAAAGTGGTACATACAAGTAACAATAAAAGTTAAGTGAGACATCTGTAAATTAGGACATAAACACAAACACAACATGTTTTCCATTTTTACTGATCTTGAAATATATCCCTTTTTGAATCCATTCTTCCAAACCATAATTACCATGGAAACAGAACAGCAAATTAAACTGAAATAACATGGTTTATGGTGTGCACGTTAAGATGAAACAGCCCACAATTCGGATAGAATTATAACAATTGCAGGGTACATCTGCACAGTCTGCAGCCGAACCTTTTAATTGAGTGAGGGTAACATCTACACGTCAAAGCATAGTGGGAAAAAATAAGATAATTATATCTCTTCATAATCTCAATTATACAAAGATCTCAGGGAAAGTATTTGTCCTAAATATTCTATAGAAGTATCTCAATGACCCCTTTTGCTTTGGATGTATCGATACAGTTTTACAGCGTTAATTCCTGAAACTTATAGGTGAACATGCGTTTTACTATAAGATCCATAAAACATAGAGATTGAAAGGAAAGACTACATTATGGAGTAAAATCCTTTTGCTTTAAGTCGTCTTTATATCTGAAAAGTTCTTCTAAAATGCAGCTATTCACATACTTCATAAAACTGTCTTGCAAAAAAATGCTCAGTCTATCAATTTAAAAGCTATCTGAAAAGTTATTTCTGAAGGCTTTTATTTCCTTCTCACAAGCTGGTCTTTTCACTTAGTTTTTCCACAGGCCTGCGTCCAAGGCCTCTGCCTGCTTAGGCCAGGAGGACAGGACCCAGTCGGTGGTGGGAGCAGAGCTCTGCCTCTGAGGCCGCGGAGTCAGCGGTCTACTTTTCAGAGTTGTCTGACTGGACATCCGTTCCTGGCCCTCTGTTAGTTTTCCCTGGGCTACAGGATAGTATTCTCAGCATGAACAGTTTCCCTTCACAAGTGCTAATTTGCCTGCTTCCAGCCTTGCCTTCTAGCACTCCATGTGATGCTCCCTGTCCACGAGCTACTCTTTATTTCCTGGCCCACAACTCTTCAGCCTGCTAAGTTTTGCTCCTTATTCAGTAACACTGTGGTACAACATTTTCTCAACTTACTTTTTTGGCTTCTGGATGACTATTCACCCCTTGACGAGGGATTCTGTGAGAGTGGTTATAACAAACCTCCGACTTTGGTTTTCTTAATATTAGAATCTTTTTATTTCTTAACTAGATTTGAAGCAATTTTAATGATTAATATTTATGATCTCTAAACTCTCTCCAGTACATGATGTAACCTTTAAAACTGTACATTGACTTTTAAGTATGTATTGTATATAGAGATGAAACCCCTTTTATTACAAAATTGAGGTGTCATTAAAATTAGTCATGTTAATTACTCTGGATACTACTATTCAAAATTAGCTTGTAAATTACCCTTAAACTTCAAAACTCTAACTTTTAAAAACTTTAAAAATATTCAATACATCCTCACCAAATTCAATTCCATCTTACTCATAATTTTTTAAAGTGCTGAATAACTTTCTTATCAGAAAGCAAATCTGGGGACACCAGGGTGGCTCAGTCTGTTAAGCAGCTGTCTTTGGCTCAGGTCATGATCCCAGCGTCCTGGGATCGAGTCCCACATTGGGCTCCTTGCTCGGCAGGGAGCCTGCTTCTCCCTCTGCCTCTGCCTGCCACTCTGTCTGCCTGTGCTCTCTCTCTCTCTCTCTCTCTCTGACAAATAAATAAATAAAATTTAAAAAAAAAAGAAAGCAAATCTGTTGGAATATCCTAAAATGCTTTGCATTTTAAGTGGATGAGCATGAAGAACTTCTTATTCTAATAGGAATGAAAAAAAAATTGGGTTACTTCTGAGTGGATAAAAGATTATTTAAAAATGTATTATCTGAAATACATCAATCAGAGAAAGACAATTACCATATGATTTCACTCATATGTGGAATTTTAAAAAAAATATTTTATTTATTTATTTGACAGAGAGAGAGATCACAAGTAGGGACAGAAGTGGGGAGAGAGGGAGGGGGAAGCAGGCTCCCCACTGAGCAGAGAGCCTGATGTGGGGCTTGATCCAGGACCCTGAGACCATAACCTAAGCTGAAGGCAGAGGCTTAACCCACTGAGTCACCCTGGCACCCCACTTATATGTGGAATTTAAGGAACAAAACAGAGGATCACAGGGAAAGGGAGGGAAAAATAAAATAAGATGAAATCAGTGAGGGAGACAAACCATAAGAGACTCTTAACCATAGGAAACAGACTGAGGGTTGCCGGAGGGGTGGGGGGCTGGGGTAACTGGGTGATGGGCATTGAAGAGGGCATGTAATGTGAGCACTGGGTGCTGTATGCAACTGACGAATCCCTGAACTCTGCTTCTGAAACTAATAATACACTATATGTTAATTAATCCATTTAAATAAAATAAAAAAATTTAAAAATGTATTATGCCAATCTTCCTCAGCTAAAAGGAGGAAGCAGCTAAAAATCAGACTTTAAAATTTTGTGGGGGATGTCAGGGTGACTCAATCGGTTAAGCATCTCCCTTTGGCTCAGGTCATCATCCTGGGGTCCTGGGATGGAGTCCCGCATCAGGCTCCCTGCTCAGTGGGGAGTCTGCTGCTCCCTCTGCCTGCTGCTCCCCTTGCTTGTGCTCTCTCTCTGACAAATAAATCAATAAAGTCTTTAAAAAATTTTTGTGGAATACTTTCTTCATATACTTGTACTTAAAAGCTTTCTCCTTTCTAAAATAGTTTAATGAGACCTCACCGCATTAGCCATTGCTATGTAAATATGACTCAGTATTTTCTGATGATTTTTATGTCTCACGAGTACATAGAGCTTTTGCTATTTGGCTTCACTGAGCTGTGCTGTGAGGGAAAGAAGGAACATTTCATTTTTCACTTGCTAAAATTAATAGACATGTACTTTACAGCTCTCTACTGCTGAGCCCGCTGTCCTTGCAACTCAACAACGCTTTCCCCATAGTGGGTTCTACATGGTAATAATTTATTCAGAACATTTGAAATGCTGTTTCTTTTAAAAATCAGGTCACTGGAGAACACTGAAATCAGACAAGGCATTAAAGCTAATTTAATGAATCTTTCAACAGATGAGACTGGCAGGACACAAGGGTCTGCAGCAGAAATAGTAGGTCCAAACTGCTTATTAAGATAATCTCCTGCTGAGCACTTTACCTCGTGTTGCTTTCCGTGTCCCCTACTGTCTTATTTTTGCTAGGCGCTTTTAACACATTCTGTGCCATCCAACAAAGCAAAAAGGGGGCAATCCAAACAATAAAATTACTTCTTTAAAAATAATAAAAGGCAAAGTAATAAAATAAACAAATAAAACAAACAAAATAAAAGGCAAACTGTCTTTTAAATACAGGTCCTGGTACTGTCATCTAAGGCTTTCAGAGTTATTCCCAACAAGCAAGAATAGGAAACAGTGTCCTGCCCCTAATGGGGGCTCTATCCAGGCCAGTTCTGGCTAAGATCCCCAGGAAGACCCTTTATTATATCTTTAGGGGTTTTCTTTTCTCTTGCCAAGGGAAAAAAAAACCAAAAATAAAAACATATACGTGGGTTTGTGATTTGACCCACGGAGAAATCTGTATAGTAGGGGAGCACTTCAAGAAGGGTTTATTCCATATTAGAAAATATACTTCTGTGCCACAATCAAAATGAGACCCCTTTAGGACAGATTTTCGATTTTACTGGCCAGCACATGGGCACATTCACTGGAGAACTGGCCCACAGCCATGTCTCAGTGACCTGTTCCATCTATCTGCACCCCCTCCCCAGGTTCCCAACCCCTGCCCCGGCCAGCATCCTGCCATCAGTGTGTTTTTTTGTTTGTTTGTTTGTTTTTGTTTTTTGTTTCTTGTTTTTTTTGGTAGCAGCCAGTCTGTCTTCATTTCCTTCCTGAACTACTTGAAGAAAGTCTATTAATTTAGCACTTTTGAATGGTGGCAGTTTCTTGCATCCGATTAGGACATATCCTCTAACATGTACAGGGATGAGGTGATACCAGTTGGAGAGACATACACGATATCCACAAGAATGTTGAACATAAATATTTTTTGGTATGTCCCGTGGATTTATGGATTTATCCACCTGTAGAACTGGGCATGCTTAGTTACAAGGGTGAGCCTGGCTTCACCCCTCCTCCACCCCTCCTATCTCTAAGGAAATGTCAGATTCAGCCAACTTTTTAGGCACTGTGAGTTGTTGAAGAAGTATTCATATTATTCTAAAGGCTAACAATTTTGTTAGTAATAATAATATCAATAAGAATGGCTAACATTTATGGAAATACTTGTTTTACATGGAACTATGTGTTCTTCTCCAATTCTCTCAAGGAAACATAATTATTATCCCTATTTATTGATTGGAAATTGAGGATAACAAAATTTCCATAAATTTCCCAAGTTTGTAAATATTATGTTATATGAAGGCAGTATGTGAGGTCTTCCTGCTAAGTACTATGAGTTCTTGAACTAAAGTTGTATTGAAGTTGGGTCCTATCAATTCACCATTTCGTGGCACCATGAAATGTTAATAAATCTGATATTAAATGAGTTTGGGGAGTGTTGCACACTACACCCCTTCTTGACCCTCACAATGTACACTAGCATATTAATAAACTCAGAGCTGTCCTGTGAGAAAAGAAGCTTGTTTATTTTGCTGAGAATTTTCCAAGTCTGGAGAAAGAGAAAAGTCTCCAGAGATAGATTTGATTCCATAAATATTTTATTAAAGTTGAATAAATTAGTCTGATTTTATAGTTGACATATTTACTTAAATTTTGAACTAAGACACTTTAAAAGGGATCCTGTGGCTAGCAGATATTAATTCCCCATATGCTTCTCTTCACTCAGGGGAAACCTCCTACCCATTGTCCAATTCTTTCCCTAGGAAGCAACCACTGGTTTGTTGCTACTGTTGGAGTGTTGGTATAAAGTGTATATTTTGAAGTGAGTCAGAAGTGACATAGTCCTATATTTCTAGTTTGTTTGAACAATATATGTAACATATGAAAATCTAGTTTTTCTTTTGACATTAAAAATAAGACATTTGTATATTTTATTGCTACATCAGTATCTAAGAAGGGTCTGAAGAGACAAAAATTCACTATAACACTACCCATTTTCCTGTTAGATTTTGAAAGCTATCAACAGCACAGAATTTCACATAAAACAACAGATCTATACCATGCAGTATCACTGTAAAATAAAATTTTAAACAACTGAAGAGCAAGTTTATAAAATTCTATTTTGAATTGTTTCAAAATACATTTCTATTAAATGTGCATACATTTGTGTTCTTATATAAGGGAGTTAACATACCTATCTTCATGTTTTTCCATTTTTATTTGGTTTTGATAGGTGTACCGTCCCATTTCCTCATAGGTATTTTGGTTAGCCCACGCTGATTTGCCATTGGCACGAAGTTTTGCAAGATCATTTCGGAGCCTTTCATTCTCATGTTCTAGTTTGTTAATAGATGTATGCCTTGAATGTTCCCTGTTAGTGAAGTCCATAGTCTAAAGAATAAAAAAAATCACTGAAAAAACTGTTCCTTATAAGTGATGCATATATTCTGTGCGTTTAAACACGTCTGTTGGAAGGGGTCTTCCACTGGAGTCCAAAGATACGGCTCTACTCCTCTGTACTTCCTAAGGCCCTTTCCCCCTCACTTCCTCACAACACAGGTACTCAGTGACGGCTGCCACTGAACACATCCCCAGAAAAGCAATGCATACACTAGTGTCCATGTTCATGAACGCATTAGCATTCCCTGTATCTAGAACAGATTAGCTGGATTTAAGAGTTTTCATGTCTATGGGGTATGCCTTCTGATGTTAATAATGGAACAAGAATAAATATACATTTCAATTTTGAAAGACTTTTTTTCTGATGACAAGAACACATGTCATTAGAGAATATCACATATTGCTTCCCCACTGTTGAGTGATGCAACAAATTATATACAAAATCCATATAGACTAGAGTCTGCTTCTGGGCCATTTTAAAGCAAAGATCTAACAGCTGAGATGGTCCCAGTACCATAGTTTTGAGGAGTGCGGCTTCATGATGGAGTTCTACTATCTGGTATGAGCACCCCCCCTCCAATTTTTAATGGGTCTTAAGAAGAGAATGAGACACACGCTTAAATCACAAGATGAGCAGTTTAGAGCAAGAACAAAGATTTCCAGTGTTTTTTGAATTAAATACCGTAAGAAGTTTCTTAGGGAGAGCCTAAACTTTTATTCTCGCAAAGTTTTAAAAAACAGGATATATCCTCCCAAGAAAACTCATAAAAATGCTTTAAATGAGTCTACATAATCTTTTCTAGTCCTGTGATTTCGGTATCTGTGAGTCATGTAGTTGCTACAATACTTCTAATGTTGTCAGAGGGCAATATTTAAGCACAAAAAGTGTAACATAGATAAAGTATCATTTTTGAAGCTCCGAACTTCTATGGTTAAAAGCCCATAAGACCATAGATGAAAATGGCTTAGAACTTTATTTTGAAGTTTCTAAGTGTAAGGCTTTGACATGGCAGACATGTCATGGTCTAGGCACCCCATAAAATCATTACAATTTCTTGGACGGAACCGTGTGTTTTAAATTATTCATATACTACCATATTAGTATCAGGATTGACAAGGAAGGGTAGAAATGTATACATATTAGGTATGAAAAATGTTTACCCATTTGTTGTATTTTTTTCTTCAAAGGCCAAGCCTGCTTACTATATTTTCTGTTTACTGCCTAATGTGTTACAGAAACTCATGAATCTTTAGAATGAAAGAAAATTCTCTGGGAGGGAAAATTCCCCCAAAACAATACAGAAAGGGTTATGTGTTTATACAGCTATTGACCAAGATGCCCTTTGGAAAAGAAGGATCTTTGACATATTTTTCTTCTTGGGAGGCCCATGCCCTTAAGTATACCTCTTCACATTTGCTCATTTGAGATACACCAATGCAGATAAAACAGTAATTTGTACTATGCTTTACAAGAGGAGGGATTGTTTATTCTAAAATGAGAGCAGATTTGCAATACATACAAAGGATGTGGTCTTATAAAATTTTGCCCTTCATAAGGAAAATACTCATTTGAGCAGATCTAGTCAAGAAAGGTCATGGAAAAGATTCAAAATTTCACTCTTAAAAAAATCTATTCATCAAAATATATAATTCTTGATGGTCTGCTTCTCTGTTATAACTTTATTTAAGTTCTTTCTATAAACTTAGATTTCATCTGTGATTCCTTTTGGCCTAGTGTTGGTTTAAAGTAATTAAGAATGATAGTAATAATTTTTTAAAAGACTTTGTAATTTTCTAAATACACCATAATTAAGTATTGTGAGCATGACCTGAAAAAATTACACGTGATGTATTTACATGATATATATTTAAAAGCATATTCTATTTTCCTTGACAACAACATTTTGGGGCTCCCTCATTTCATGTTTCTTTTAAATTCTTTTCTAGTAATTTCAGGAAATAATCCTCCACTAGATGGTTGTCATGTGAAAACAGGCACTGATTAAATTCTACCTTTGTGATTCTGATGGTTTATTTTATAGGCCTGTTATTCTAAATTTTTACCCCAATATTTTAGAGGTTTGTAGTTTTAACCCATTGCATTCTGAAATGGCAAAACCTCTTAGTATGTATGTGCTTTGACATGCTAGCACGAGGCCAGTTGGGTCACTGAAGTGTCTGAATAATAGTATTTTATATGTACACTTTTTCTTTTTAAGTTCATGTATATTCAACAATACTAGGCTAACAAAATATTTCTACAGAAGGACCAGCTTTAATCATGTTTTATGGTTAGTATATTAATTTTTAATATGTAAATGCATGGATTAGATACTTATGAGGATACTAATTTTTTAGGCTCTAATTTTATTTAGCAAACTTCATGGATAGTGAAGGGCAAATCAGTTAAAAATTACCATAAATTTCAAGTTCTGATAAAATCCGATTTTATGATACCTGTCTTAAATGAAGAAAAATTGACTAAATATACTTCTGGGTCTAAGGAAATATGGAATCACAAAAAATTAGCATGATAAACTTGATTTTTCATTAGCTACCCAGCCGGAGAATAAAGGTCAACCCGTCACACTTTTTTCTGTGTAACTGTTCTTGCACAAATGCAAGGAAAACATCTTTTCCAGAGCTACTTCTGTCGCTATTTTAAGTATCAGAGACCTGAGGAGAACTGACATGCCAGGTGGTTAGTCCTGTCAGTGGACTCTGCAGATGAGAAAAAGAGCTGCCATGGCCCCAAGCATGCAACGGGTAATAACTGAGAATAGGACTGACTCTTACCCCTGCAGATGAGAAAAAGAGCCGCCATGGCCCCAAGCATGCAACGGGTAATAACTGAGAATAGGACTGACTCTTACCCCTACTGCAGGGGGGAGGCCTTTTTTAAACTTTCTTTTCCTAAGTGTGAATAAGCAGGGTACTTCACAGTTAGTCAAGCAGATAATTGCAAAGTTCTAGTGATTTTGGAGGGACCTACCTTAATATCAGTAATTTCACTTGTCTAGAAAGGAAAAACAAATAATTACTGTTTGAATACTATCCAAATACCACATATTTTAGAAAACCTAAAAATAAGGATGTAAATATTTTGTTTCTTATTGCCTGAGGTAAAATTTCAGTGCCCATTCTTTAATTCCATGCTTATTTATCCATTCCAGTT
>PISX010026166.1:0-24912 GCA_004024625.1 Mellivora capensis | reverse complement strand
AAGACCTCGAATAGCCAAAGGAATATTGAAAAAGAAAGCCAAAGTTGGTGGCATCACGATTCCGGACTTCAAGCTCTATTACAAAGCTGTCATCATCAAGACAGTATGGTACTGGCACAAAAACAGACACATAGATCAATGGAACAGAATAGAGAGCCCAGAAATAGACCCTCAACTCTATGGTCAACTAATCTTCGAGCAGGAAAGAATGTCCAATGGAAAAAAGACAGCCTCTTCAATAAATGGTGTTGGGAAAATTGGACAGCCACTTGCAGAAAAATGAAATTGGACCATTTCCTTACACCACACACGAAAATAGACTCAAAATGGATGAAGGACCTCAATGAATTCGAGGGTTTTAGTTCCAATCTTCCTGCTCTTCCTATTGACTTGTAGTACTAAAGCAAGTTTTATCATGTGACTCCCTCTAATGTAGGGGTTACTGATATTCATCATGCCCACCTCGCAAGGCTGTCATAAACATCCAGCTAGAAAATGCACAAGAAAATGAAATGCAAATGACAAACTGTTGTAGACTCTTCGACGGTTAAGACTACACGGTGATTTAAGGGCCTGGAACTTGGCTCAAAGGTAGGACTGTAAGAAGTCAAGATCCAAACAGCAGTCTAGGGAGGGGAAATAGCAAAATAGTATGATATGGTAAGGTCTAGGATGGAGGAAAGAGGAAGAAAAAAAATCTCAGGAAAGCACAGAAGTAGGACATCAAGAGCCCATCAGACAGAGAAGGTGATACCAGAGCTGAAGGCTGGAGCTTTCTTCACCACCGCATTACCTCTTTAGAAATTAAATTCCAGGGAATCAGCAATGGGCGATTCCACTGCCTAGTTTTCCTAGCTCAAAACCCAATGTGCTTCAGTAATTACACAGACAGATTATCTGCCCCAGCCAAATGTCCCCCACCACACCCCGCCCCACTCCACTCTCTCCTCCCACCAGTTAAGCATTCAGCACCACGATTTTGTGCAATGGGAAAAGTTTCTTAAGTGCAGGGAAATTGCCAAAATGCAATTTGAAGTCCAAAGGAGTAAAAAAGGTAATATTTTTCCTCTCTTTTGCAAAATCACACTGATGTGCTTTTAATTCTCTTACCATTTAGTATTAGAGCACGGATCCTTAGCTTCCAGAAGTTATTTGACTTAAAGACATTTGTGGCTTCAGGTTACTTTCCACATTCAGGCCCAAAGTTGCTGGCTGTTAGGTACACTCCGCTTGGACTGGCCCCCAGGATGAGAGATGACTCTGGGAGATAGCATACTTGTATTAAAACAGGGTGTTCAGAAAAACGGGGTGCAACACGACTGTAGGTACAAATGCAGCGATTGATATATTGTCTCTAAGGGTGTGTTTTGGTAAACATTCAGTTGCCTGTTGTCGACTGGGATTTATTTGCAGGAATACAGAATCATCAGATCCCTGCTCTTTCTCCACTCCATCTGCTGCATGAGTTATTTTAGAAAACTCTAAGGGAAAAAGAAAATGAAAAAGAAAAATCCTCTCCCCACCCAAGCTGTGAAGGTCATTGGTTTATTTTACCTGGTACTAATATCAACTTTATGGCACATTTTTGCCTGCTTAAAAAAAAAAAAAGCAGCCTATATGAATCTATCCAGTATAATATTTATAGTGTTGTGGCCAGATCTCTTTAGGATAAAAATGTAAAACTTTCCTGTAAAAATTCCTTATTTTAAATAAAGTTGCTCATTTCTCCTCAATTTAGATCAGCTCTTATTTTGCTCTATGACTACTAAACCTTGAAAGCGTCCCTGACGTTAATCAATAGACCAGTCTTCACAACATGCATTTTAAAGTTGTGCTTTAAATCCACTTCTGCAATTGCAAAAGGAACCCCCCCCCCACCGCTGTCTGGCTAATTAACTGATACGACACTAATCCTTTGCACATCTGGTACTAAATGTTTGCTCACATGGGTCCCCCAGCGAGGAAGTGTAGCCAAACAGCGACTTCGAGTGTGCTTGATTTCACTTTAAAATCTTCACTCTCTGGGATTAAAATCTTGAGATAAAACATCTGGATTTCCACGGTGTCCCCAGGGAATGAAAGTTATAGTTCTATAGAATACATATTGCACATAATATGGTCTTGTTATTTCTACATTAGCACTACTCCAGCCGGTACCTGCCGCTAGCTTGTCAGTCTCCTGACACGTCATTAATAAACAGGTAATTTCATAACTGATTTCCACCTAGTGTCATGTTGAAAACCACCTGGGTTTTCGTTTTCACTAACATTAAAGGGATAGGCTAGAGGGAGGCCGTTATTATTAAACTGGGACTAATCTAACTGAATAACGGATCAAATCAGTGAAAACAAATGCATATGCAGAAGGACAAAAAAAAAAAATTTTCCAGGCCAACGGATAGATCTGGATCCACTCATCAAAATGGGACTGTTCCTTCCCCTTCCTTTCAATAAATGGACACGTGAGGAATTATTCCAAAACTGTGCCCACTGCCTCCAGGAAAGGTCCAAAAAAAAAAAAACAAAACAAAAAAACAACCAAGGAAGCAACCGTTAGGGAAAAATCTGTACTTTTAAAATTGTGACCTTGACATTAAGTTTATGCCATGCTTATGTGTTCATTGAATTTTAAATCAATGCTGCATGTTTGTGCCATTCAAGATTAAAAACACACTCACCAAGGTGAGCCATTGCCACTGTTGGCTTATATAGATCTAGCAGAATGCGTAATGATGGACAAGAACACTGTTAAATGTAATTGGAAATGATAATGGTGTTATGATCCACACCTTGGCTTATGCTAGGTTTTTTTTTTTTTTAAATCCTGATGTGATAAATTAGCATCATTCCTAATGTAAAGTAGTTGAGAATTGCCATGGCCTGCCTTCACATCATCAGAAAGGGGTCTATCTAGTAGTGGTTTTTTATGGTGCCTCTCAGTCTTGTTGTGTATTTCTGGAGGAATTTTTTGCTTTCTTCATGAATCAAGGCTAATAATTTAATATCATGGTCTACGACTTCTGTTCGTGTGAAATTCAATCACAACATGGAACCCAATGAGTGTGGAATATTATTATAGCATTTACTATGTTCTGTCCGTTCTTATTTAGCAGACAGAAGAAAAAAAGTTGTGTGCCGCCAACTTCCTTTGGCTTTCCATTCCATTTGCAACTTCTTAATGACCTGCTTTTCTTCTTCCAGTCCAGTTTGTAAAAGGATGGATAACACAAAATCTACTCTTGGTGGTTTAGAAAAAATCCTGAGTAGAAAAAGGAAAATTAAAAATTTTGATACCAAAATTTCTTAAGTTTTATATTGTCATGACAAAAATTATAAGAAATAATTCAGTTTATATATAAACACTGAATCTCACTACTCCTTCAATACAATATAATACATGTAGTGAGAAGTTCGAACAATATCAATTGTACCATCTCTATTCTATTATGGGGAAAAACCAGAAACACAATAAAGGTAATTGTCTCATGTCAGTCATTGCCTAAAGCCTGTCACAGAGGTGATGGTGGAGCCGAGATAAGAACCTGAATCCTTCCAACAAAGTAATATTACATCAAAACATAAAACTATCTGAACCCTGCTTCCTCGCCCAACTCATGCTTATCGGCTATTTAAATGCTTTCTACCACACTGGGTCTTCATAGATCTTTCAGAGGGCTTTTGTTCACACTCGAAATAATACCAGCCATTCAATGATAAACTAGTGAAAGGAACCAACACTCCAGGCACGTAAGATTTAGCAAAATATGCATCAAATTTATCTGAGCCCTCCCCTAGATGAGCATATCGCAAATGCCGCTGATTTTGCACCCTAGGCCAGGAGCTGGTTGGCAATGTCTGGACATGTTTTTAGTTGTCACAGCAGGGTGGGTGGGTGCAGCTGTCAGGCGGGTAAAGGTCAGAGAAGCTGCTAAGCATCCTACGATGCATGGGATAGCCCCCCACAACAAAGAATTCCTTGGCCCCAAATGTCAACAGTACCAGGACAGAGAAACCCTGGTGTATGCAGACTGTTGGCCAGGGGCATTGATAGAGCTACCAGGTTTTGAGACATTAGCAACCAGCAAGGTTTCTATAGGGCGTGTATATTTCATCTGAGCCCCACATTGTTCCGTTCCCAAAGCAAAATGTTACGCTCCTCAAAATCTCCAGGGAAGCTAGCAGCCTAAAGCTTTGGGTGAAATGTAAATTTCTTAAAATATTTATCCATCCATAAGTGGCTACATTTTTGACATTATTATAGGGTTTCTCAGTGTTCCGTTTTATTAAAAAATATTTATTTGGTTTCTAAGATTACTGCTTTTCTGACCACAGAAAATTCAATTACTGAAAACTGCAGCTATCAAATTGGTTGAAAATAAATAGCCTTTTATCCAAAGCTGGCAAAGACTGGCTCGCTTTTAATATGTAGCCACTTAAAAAAAAATAAAAATAAGAAAACATTTCCATTGCAAGCTGATGGACTGCACAGTCAGAAGGCAAACGGTCTTTTGCATCATCAGGTTTTATTTAAAATAGGATGAGAAGGGAGCTGGGGGATGTTTAAGAAAAGGAGGCACTGGGAGAGTAATTTACCATTATTTTTTCTCTTTTGTTTTACAAGACAGAAGAAATGTGAGCCTTTTTGCCAGTGGAAATCACTTTCTCCTGCTTTCTCTCTGTCTCGGTTTGAAATGTTTAGTAATATACAGGAAATGTGGTAAGTGAGATCTACAAACGTGGGCTTCCAATATCAAGGCTAATTATGTGCTAAGCAATGAGGATGGCAGCAGCCCTGCCAGGGAACCACAAAGGAAGGTTGAGCTGGGGTGCCCACATCTATTTTCCTCATTTGCTTCTCGTTTGCATTTTAATCGACGCTTTCTTTTTTTCTCATTTCTAAAAAGAACACTTGTCCATACTTCCTCAGTGAAAACCAATCAACCCACAAGAAGAGGTAAAATGAAAAACCGAAAGAACCACACTGTGGATAAAAGCACAGAGATGATCCATCCTTCGGATTGTGCATAAATAAGGGCCCATCGTAACGGCCGTTCTGTCTCCGCTGAGCACGCCTCTGGGCTCCCTCTCACTCGACTGAGATTGATCTGCACGCAGTCAGAACTAATTTTTATATTGGGCTAAGTAAAACATCATTGGGAATTTAATGCTATTGAGAAAATCATAATTCCTATGTCAGTGAGCCAGGGGATCACTCAACCCCTTCCAGACGATTTGCTGAGAATTACTGAGGCTGTGTATTAGAAGAAGCTCTTGACAGATGGAAACCAAGAGACCTGGTTTTGCTTGCTGTGCTTAATACAGCAGCAAGTCCTTACGCGTCACTGAGACACAGCTCCTTTACCTGTGAAACCAAGTGGTTGGAAGGGAGTGTCTAAGGCCATGTGTACCTCCGTAATTCTCTGCCAATTTGGATCGGCTTTGATTCTGTTCACCCAGTGCTGTAGGAGCTCTGAGCTAAAGACACGCCACCACTAGCAAGAGGCATTGCTGTTGTTTGGATTCTGAGATTCTGCACTTGTGCAAAAGCTATTTTCCAGTGATGGTGAAAATGTGAGCATTTCCGTGGCCATTTTATCTTCACCGGAAGTACTCCCTTAAAACAGCCGTGTAAATGAAGAGGGGTGATGCTATTCCAGTCTTGGAAACGGAGACTTTCTTTATACATAAGAGTCACATACAACTTGTGTTTAAATGGGGTCAGCTTGGGTACTGGTGGCAGAAAGGACTTAGCCTCTCTCTCTTTCTCTCTCTACACACACACACACACACACACCACCCAGAAAGAACTCTTGTACTAGGAGGGTGGGAGGGGACTGGCAAAGAAGGTTTAACCACAGTAAGCATATGGTGTCCGTGACAAAGCACACGGTACCTAGAAAAGACAGAACCACTGCTGTGCCGTGGTCAGACCGGGGCTGAGCAGGGAAAGGCTGACTTCATGAGGAGTTCCCTAAAAAAGTAAAAAGAAAACATAGCCGCTCCCTCTCTGTTTTCTCGTCTCCCTTGGTTAGGAGAGAACCACAGGCTCCCAGTTTTTGCTGTCTGGTTTTGTGGTCTTATTGAGGGCTAACGTGACGACAGACAATAATGGTTCTGGGGCCTCCCATTTTGAAAATTCTCTCCTGTTTTTCTTAATCCTACTTACTACATTATAGTTGTGGGTGCTGAATAAAAGGTACTACTTCTCGCAGCGGATCTCCCCTGTTTGAACCATTCCCAGTTTTTTAGAGACCAGGGCTGGAAAAATCATATCTGGAACTTCTTTTGACAAGTCAGAAAGATGAGCAGGGAGCATAGTGCATTCTGGGAATTCAGTCTGGGTGAAGAGAACAATGCCTTTGTGATTTTTTTTTTTTTTTTAATTTTAAAACTGTGAGTTCGAAACATCTCTCCACCAAGACAGTGATTCCACTGTCATTGGGCTGTCGATTCCGGCCCAGTGGCTCGAGATGAGGGGTTGATATCTTCCTGTCAAAGGGCAAAGGGCATCAAAGGATGGAATTTAAAACATCTTTAAAGAGCACAGGGTCAGCAGATCTTTGTTAACAGCTTCTGTTAGCAGACCGGCCAACGGGTACCCCCACGTTTCTGGGGTGGCAGCTGCGCCTGACGACAGACAGCTCTGTGAAGACGGGACCTAACAGCAGAATGTCCCATCGAGGCGGGAGTTCCAAAAGGATGGAATGAGGTGGGGGTGGGTAGGTGGGGGGGGGGTTTGGGATGAGGCTCCACATTCAAAGTCTTCTAAGCTCTGAATAAGTGAGTAGCTGTGACTCCTAGCTGATGATCATGATTATAATGCTGACCCCACAGAGTTTTAGAGATAATGTCTGATCCAAGCATTTTATATAATGTGACATATACCTAGCGAAACCTCGAAGGCAATACACATATTAGGAAAGTCGGGGAGGAAGGGTGAGTGTTTGTCAAAGGAGATCAGTAAATGGAAGAAAAGGCTTTATACTTAGATTTGTATTCACTATAGATTCACGAAATAGATTTGTATTTGTATTCAGAGAGCAAAATTATTAAAATAATTGTCAGGAATGACAGACTGGGGGCAGGACTAACAGATGAATGCATACAACGTGCTATTAAATCAGAGCACAGAGGATTTTTAGTGCAGTAAAATACTCTATGATATTACACATTTGCCCAAACCTATGGAAATTACAACATGAAGAGTGATTCCTAGGTAAGCTGTGATTCTGGGTGACTAGGATATGTTGACGTAGGTTCCTCAAGTATAAAAGATACACCATTTGGGGGCACTGTGAGAGGCTGATGATGGGGTAAACCATTCATGTGTAGGGGCAGAGAGTGTATGAGAAACCTTTATACCCTCCTCTCAATTTTTCTATGAACCAAAAAAAGGCTCTAATAAAATACAGTAAAAAAAAATCAGAGTAGGTTATCTGACTGTACCATTTAGACAAAACCCAAATATTAAGGAAGAGGTTTATAAGACCCTTCCACATCCTTGATGCGCACTGGCAAATCCAAGCAGAAACTTCAGGCTGTAGAGGGGAATGTGTGTAGGTAGCAGACTGAAAAAGACCACATAAATTAAAGTCACCAGAAAAAAAGGAATTAAATTCTCACTGTGCCTTGCCTAAGTGACATCACCTTTGCATTAATAATGGAAAACAAATATCTTTCCATTTTAAGAATGAATATATTAGTTTCATGCAGTTAATTACACATAAAAAAATCCCGCTCAGTTTGACAAATTCATTGGTCATTTACGGTGTGCCAAGCATAAAGTCTGTAGTGCGCTAGAACTCAAAGATCAATGAGACTTGTCCTTAAACAAGCCTCTACTTATAGGAATGCCAGCTGTACCATTCTAAGTGTTCTTCTGTCCCTTTCACGGAGAAAGAAATTACTGGATACGGAAATCAAGCCATCACGCAGAAGACATATTTAACTTTTGTTTCCTTTTTGGAAATCAAAGATTTAGGGGTTACAGAAGGAAATAGAAAACCATATTTTCATCTGTTTTATTGCCATTAAAAATGTTTTTGCATCTTCGTTGAAAAAGGTTTAAACGCAGTACACCTGAGACTAGGAAAAAAAACATATGGGCACAGTCAGCTGTCGAACACGAGTAGCCAGAAGCAGGGCGTTTCAAAGACAGACAAATATATTGTTTGAACATACATGGCAGGGAAAAAGGTTGAAAACTCCCACTCTAATCTACTGTCGGTATGATTTCCAAGTTCATCTGGTGGCTGGTTAACGAAATCCAACCGCTGCCCATTTGAGACATAATTATGTGGAAGTAGGAAGAACATTTGTAATTTATACCGGTGCCTACCCTGTGTTAGCTTCCAAGAGACCTGACCCTTTCCCCAGCCTCTCTTTGACCAAGGCAACTCCACTCATTCCCCAGTCAGACTGGAAGCTACGGGTTCCACTGGAAACATGGTTTATGGGTAATGTATCTGTAATGGACTCTCCACTCAAAACCAATAGAGCAGTAGCATAGCCATCAGCAATCAGTCCATAACATCTGCGGCTACCTTCTTTTTTTTCTTAAAGGGGGCAGGAAGCTAATGGATTTGAAATTGCAGAAGCGGACCACAGACCTTTTTAATAAATGAAAATAAAATTGAGTCTCAGGTTTATGTTGATCTATAGAACTGTGAGTCCCAGAGTCCTCCCACCGTTTCCCTCAGGGTTGATTCCTAGCCTAAACCACCCAACATTTATAGCTGATAAGTGTCTACTGAAGGGTAATAAAATACGGTGTGTGTAGTTGTAGAGAATGTAACTTATCACTTTCATCAAAAGCTCCCTGAAAATGTGTTTATCTAAAAGCCTTGTATGTTTGTGTATATTTCAAATATCTCTGCCGTTAGATTGAGCTCCTTGGGCATTTAAAAGCTATTCCTTGAAAAGGCTTCTTTGGAAACTGTTGCGCTGTGGGTTAATGGTTACATTTCCTTGGACTGGAGATATCCTCCACGTTACAGAATTCGTACAAATATATACAAATGAGACACTGACTGTTGCCCCAATGTTATTTTCTCACTAAATCAAGGTAAAGATTTAAAGCCCAATTCATAAAGGGAGAAAAAAAAATCTTTATGTGGGTGTTAGGTGATTTTTAACTCTGGCACAACTGATGCTGGGAAATTTCCAAGCATGCAGCTGCCTAGTGGGGAAAAAAAAAGTCTGAGATGTTGAGAAAATGTTTAGGACGCTCTGGTAATAGCTGTGGAATATGACTGCATGTCACTTTTAAAAGCTAGCTGTGCTGTGGATGGTTTATAGCTGGGATATGGATAGCCTTATCTGAAAATGATTCTGGATCACTCAAGAAGCAGACAAAAGCCAGATTTTTTCAATCATACACCGGTCAAGCTATAAATGTCCCCATGACACATTGAGGTTTTCCTGAAGGAAGGTGATCACTAAGTATCGATGATGAACAGTTGTTAGGGGAGTTGGAAAGTAATATATTTACTAAGTACATACTACCTGCCTAGAGGTATGGATGAATTCATGTATACTGAGACCATTTATAGGGTAACGTACGCAAAATGTGAGTCTATTCACAGTTCAAGAAACAAGCGTCTTACTTGTCTTCAGATGCCCAATATCCCAATCATCGGGCCACTGGCAGAGAATTTGCCATTTCATAGTGACAGTTGTATGAATAGGTTTCGATGTAGCATGATTGAGGAAAAGCCCCAGTGCTGACTGTTTTCTCCCAAACAGGGGATCGTGGGTGATCACGGTGCAGCTATCTTCATTCCGATCCAACTTGTTAGTCACAGTTTAGTCTGGATTTGCTTTCTGCTGAGAGCTTGGAAGATCCATTCTTCCAGCTAATGTGGTGGCTTCTACTTCTGGATGGGACCAACTTGGGACACTAAGAATGAAGGTCTGGTGGTGGAGCACAAGGCTTCTAATCTGGAAGACATTTCTTTTCACCCAGTTGGAGGAAAGATCATGGTGAGGTGACCTGTGGCCACTCTTGTTTGCTGCCATTATATTCCCTAAGAGACTGTGCCTGACAGAATGAAGCAATTGCCGTGCTTTTATCGTCATATTTCTCTCTCGTAGTCCATAAAAGACAGTGGTGTTTGTAATGGATACTCAGCAAGTAACTGTTCATCACTGATTGATAATTTACCTGCTCTCAAATTCCATAAGCCAAGGAAAAATGGCTATTTGAGTATTTGAATTTCTAGATTTGAATTTGAATTTGAATTTCTAGATCAATATTCCACATTAACCTAATTAACTAGATAATTATTCATTTATTTACTTTTTCCACATAGATATACCCTAAAATTAAGATGTTGGTATCTAGGGATGCCTGGGTGGCTCAGTGGGTTAAGCATCTGCCTTCGGTTGAGGTCATGATCCCAGGGTCCTGGGATGGAGCCCCGTATCCGGGGCCGGGGAGGGGGGGTCCCTGCTCAGCGGGGAGCCTGCTTCTCCCTCTGCCTGCTGCTCCCCCTGCTTGTGCGTGCTCCCTCTCCCTCTTTGACAAATAAATAAATTAAATCTTTAAAAAAATTTTAGTATCTAATTATTTTAGGGTCTTTTAACAACAGAAAAACTACTAAATATAACTTATAACTTATACAAGTTATATACTATAACTTATTTATGAAAAATAAAAAAAATAATCTCTAATACTATTCATTCATTCAAAGATCTTGCCAAGTTCACATCTCTAACGTGGTGGAACCAGAGTCTGAAGTTCCTGCCTTTGGGCTTTGGCACATGTGCTCTGAACAACTATGTTACATTTTAAACAAAATCCCAAAGTGGGCCACTCTAATATGGAGGTGCATACAGCAGGGTACGAAGTTATAGTTCTAGGTAAATCAGACCAAACCGGTAGTGAATTTAAGAAGTTGACCTAGATCCTATGCAGTGATTTTCCTCTTTGGAAAGAAAAAAAACTATACGCCTAAATAGAGTTTTCAGCTCCTGTACTCAGTTATAATAAATGTAGAGAAGTCATGTCTACGTGCCTTATAATTCTACCCAGGGCCCCTGATATGAACGTGCAAAATGAGGTCCTCGGGTAGACTGAATACAACTGGGGGCAGTGATCACTGCATTTCTATTGGAAAATCTGGTGTTTGGAGACTATAAAAATGGTAATAATGGCAAATTTCTTTAATAGTAATGCATAAGAATGAAATATAATTTTTTTTAAAGATTTTATTCATTCATTTGACAGACAGAGACCACAAATAGGCAGAGAGGCAGGCAGATAGAGAGGTGGAAGCAGGCTCCCCGTTGGGCAGAGAGCCCGATGCGGGGCTTGATCCCAGGATCCTGGGACCACGACCCGAGCCGAAGGCAGAGGCTTCAACCCACTGAGCCACCCAGGTGCCCCAGAATGAAATATAATCTTAAGACTTCTATCTGCACCTCATGAAAACCAGTTCTAAAGAGATCCACACGCCTTAAAATTCTTTTCATCTGTGGTTCATATATGCGTGTGTGTGTGTCCCAACCTTGAAGTCCTTTTTATCTGTGGTTCTTATGTGCGTAAATATCCCAAGCTTCCATGTGACATTTTTATTTCAATTTACATATGAATTTCAATTACTACTAGACATGAAATCAAAGTGTCAAATGGAACCTCGGAAGTAGCTAAAGAATTGAAAGTATTTAGTGTAAATAGTCAAGTTATCAATTCTCTCATTTCCAAGTGGGGGTTCTAAAGCTTTGAAAGCAGAATCAAATGAAACACGAACTCTCTACTTTATGATCTATTTATGAATTAACAGAAACAAATCAGCTACCACCCAAAATATATTTTTCTGGAAATTCAAAATAACTTCCATCCAAATCCACATGTCAGTTCCTTGCTCTCTCTTTGGAATAAATCTAATTCTTTGTATTTCAACACATAGCACTTATAAAATGACCACTGAACTCATCAAAATACTCAGAGACTGACTCTTTTCCAAAGGCCAATTAGCAAACATTAATGGGAAGAATTTTCACAATGGGTGATAAAAACAATTTTTAACATTTTAGAAAATCCTAAGGAAGTTATATGCATTCCTCAATTGATTTTTAAGGCCTCTCCCTTTCTCCTTCCCCTGTTCAAACTCCTGTCTCTGCTGCTTCATGCTATCCTTCACTTCCTTTGTCTTCCTCCAGAACTTGGGTACCCTAAAACTAAACAAAACAAAACAAAACCCTTTATGTGCCAAGGACGTTTCAGAGAACAGGATCCCATTCTGATTCTCCCGACACTATTACAACTTATTTTTATAGAGTCAAAGCAAACCAAATGGAACTCGTTTCAATAGCTGCAAATTTCCAAAAATGGCCCATATTATAAATTGCCTCCCGTAATATATTGAACTTCTTCTGAAAGAGGAATTAAGAGAGAGATTTCATTTTAACCTGGTAGAATGTATCCAAACACTTAATTTTAGAATCAGGATGTTCAACAAATTAAAAGTCTGAAAACCTCCGTAGATTTCGGGCACATGTATCAACAAGGATGGGGCAGACAGGAAATGTCAGTCTTTTGTGTATTGGATAAAGTGCCTTGCCTGGGGGAAGGGAGGTGGGGAAAAAAAAAAAACCACAACACCATATTTCTCTAATTTCGGGATTCCCTCCACCCTGAGGGGTATGCAAGATTTCAAGTCTGACTTTTCCTGATAGAGGGAGGAACAGTTGAAGTTAGTTCAAAAGAACTGTCGGAGAGTCTTGGTGCAGGTAAAACCAAGTGCTTTGCTATGAGCCACAAAAGCAGCCACCGATGGTGATTTTTCTGCCACATAACTGTCAGGGGCTGCCGCAGTGAGCGGTGCTCATTTTCTTAATGCTTGACTCCATGTGCACACACACGTTTCAGAGAGGATTGTTTTTCATGAGTATTTCAGCTACGTTTTTTTGAAAACGAGAACCCCCTTGAAATCAAGGGCTAATGGAATTCCCAACTCTGGTTACATTGTTGATTTATGGAGTTTGGGCTGCCCAGATGTATGGCTTGCCCCAAGAAAATGATAATATCTGCGCTAATCACTTCCTCAGAAGCTGACATTGTGGCCAATCCGTAGCGCTACTTTTAAGTCTCTCCTCTGGCTCCGGAGAGTTTTATTTCATAATCTTTTCTCTCTCCTGCAGAGGCTTGTCAGCTTGTATACATTTTTATTCCAACAGGTGCTCTGAAGACCTCTTGAGTGAAGACTGTGAAGTGTGTGTGTGCGTGTGTGTGTGTGTGTGTGTGATGAACTTCATCTGTGAAATAAATTAATGTTATCGTTCTATGATAATTCTATTTTGAACTCAGTCAAAAGAGATGGATTTCTTTGTGACAGTTAATTTTTACTCAGCACCAAACTGTTTAGACCTAAGGTAAAATTATCAATCATCTAACTGAATGCCTTCCTTTTGTTCTAAGTCTGGGAATTTCCTTTCCAAAATAGAGTACTTTCATGTATGTGTTTTTCAGAAGTTAAGGAAAAATACTCGGGGTGAAGCGAAGCTGTAGTGAGGTGGTCAGTGGTCACAGAATGTTGCCCGAATGGCTTCTCTTTGCCTTTCTCTGGGTGCTCTCAGGACACTGGTTTCTCAGATCTCAGCTTAGAAACCACTAGACCTGAGGATTATCCCGTGATGCAGGGCCCCAACCACAAAAGTACCTGGACAGCAAAACTGTCCTGATTCCTGACAAAGAGCTAGGTGCTCGAGTCTTTCTGTGTACTTGGAATTTTAGAAGATAAATTGTATTAAAGCATCTATTAACAATCTATTGCGTGCAAATTACATATGAGGCACTGTGTTGGACTTCAACTTCTATTAGTTTTTAAAGGTTGGGTTTTGTTTTGTTTTGTTTCTTGAGAAATCAATGGTGGGATTTTCTTCATGCAATCTACACCTCATGCTACCCCTGCCAGTCACTGTGACTTAGGCAAATTACTTTTTTTTTTAAGATTTTATTTATTCATTTGAGAGAGAGAGTGAGAGAGAGTATGAGAGCTGAGAAGGTCAGAGGGAGAAGCAGACTCCCCATGGAGCTGGGAGCCCAATGTGGAACTCGATTTCGGGACTCCAAGATCACAACCTGAAGGCAGTCGCTTAACCAACTGAGCCACCCAGGTGCCCCTACAAATTACTTATATTTTTTCAATGTGTTTCCTCCTCCATACCAGGTGTAAATGCTATCCAGTTCTCTCCATTATTTGTAGGGTGGAATTTGATAGTAGATGGAGAAGAGCAAGCACAGTGCCTGGCACATTGCAGACACCCTACAGAACGTTACTGAATGAATGAAATATATAGGAAACTGACTGCCATTCAAAAGTTTGCCTCTACTAAGAGAAACACAAAGGAATGTAAACCAGTTTAGACTGGGTCTTCCTGGTAGGACTCAGTTGGTTTCTACTATGAGAGCTGGTGGGGCTTACAGCCCCATCCATGTTCAGGTGGTATGTTACTTTGTAAGTAATCAGACTAAAATCTTCCAGACATTCAAACCTTTGACTGTTAGCAATCAGAATTAGGTATTGCCATCTAATCTGTTCTCGAAAGCTCTGTGATATAGCAGCTTTTCCTTTAGGCACTCTCTAACATGTGAACTATTGTGCATGAAGGTTCTCTCAAGACAGATGAGACAATGTTTTAGTACCTAGATTCATCCAATCTTTAGTCTGGTTGAACTCTCAATTAAGTGATGGTCACAGGATTCACTACATTTTTTTTTTTTAAGATTTTATGTATTTCTCAGAGAGAGAGAGAAACAGAGCACAAGCAGGGGGAGTACCAGGCAGAAACAGGGAGAGGGAGAAGCAGGCTCCCCATTGAGCAAGGAGCCTGATGCGGGGAGTCAATCCTAGGACCCTGGGATCATGACCTGAGCCGAAGGCAGGTGCTTAACCGATTGAGCCACCCAGGCATCCCAGAATCCACTACATTAACCAGATTATTATCCCCTCTTCAGGAAAGGCAGCACCAATCCACACCCTTAGAAATTAGGGTTCTTTTCACCCATTTAAGGTTATTTCTAATATAAGCTCCTCTAATGTTGATATAAGTTAAACAGCTGAAACCTTTTAAAAGCTATCTGAGAAAGGGGAGCCTGGGTGGCTCAGTAGGTTAAAGCCCCTGCCTTCGGCTCAGGTCATGATCCCAGGGTCCTGGGATCAAGCCCCACATCCGGCTCTCTGCTCAGTGGGGAGTCTGCTTCCTCCTCTCTCTCTCTCTCTCTCTCTCTCTGCCTGCCTCTCCACCTACTTGTGATCTCTGTCTGTCAAATAAATAAATAAAATCTTTAAAAAAAAAAAAGCTATCTGAGAAAAGAACAGTCATCATTAGTATCTTTGACACACTAACAGCTCCTAGGGTCTGTATTGCAAATTAAAGTGATTCACTTGTTAGCTAGCCATCCTTAAAGTACTGGTTAAAACAATGCATTGTTGATACTATAGTTCTGTATAGTAAATCAAACAATAAAACATATAAAATCCTTAATATGATGCTTAATATGACAGGTGCATAAGTTTTTGTGAAAACTTAAAAATTTTGTGAAAACTTTCTTCATGAAGTCTGGATTCAATGCTACCCGTGTCTGTGCTATATTACGCTAAGATGCCTTACAGATGCACAGACCCTTCCACGGAGCATTGCTCTAACCACTGTCCCTGAGCACAAGGGAGTCCTAAGCACAGATGTAAATGAAAGACCAACATCATCCTGAACAGATCCATGGCTGAGTAGACTAGGGGTGTGTAAGTGGCACTAGCAGACCTGTTGATCTGTTGATTAGACTAGTGTTTCTCTTATGAACACACCATTGCTATTCTGGGCAAGACCATACTTCATTATTGCGTGATTATGTCACACAGTATGGGACAGATGACAACCCTGTCCCTGTCCACCATCCACAGGCCATGTCCCCTTCTCTAATTATCTCAACAACCAAAGTCATTTATATTTTAAAACATTTCTGGGGTTAGGGGTGGGAGGAAGAACCGTCACCAGTTGAGAACTACTAGGCTAGTTGATGAAGGTCTTGTTACAGTAAGAGTAACTGAAGAATTCAGTTTCTAGGCCCCTCCCAGTTGTAACAACCAAAAATGTCCCCAAACATTGCCGAATTTCCGGTGGGGTGGGGGGGGTAGTCAGAGACAGGAAATCATAACAATTTCAGAATCAGTACATCGGAGAATTCATTCTAGATGTAAACTGGAGTAAAATCTCTATTTTATAGGCAGAAATTCAGTTCGTTTAAGTATAATGTGCATTTATTATTAAGCTAAAGCCATTTATTGCTTAATGATTGTGATAGTTATTACTAAAATGTCCAAAAACAATTAACACGTTCTACTAGTTGAAAAAAGAATCTATAACCATAAAAATTATAAATTGTTATTTAATACAAATATTAAGAAAAATCATTAACTAGAAAATGTAATAAAACATTTTCTTACGATGTTATCAGATGTTCATAAAAATTAAATAATAATGCAAGGCAAAGTACTAGGAATTCTTATTATTAGAATTTCCTAACATCAAACAAAAATACCCTTTAATACGTATTAAACATTAAACATTAACATACAGTGAATTAACTAAGTTTAGTTCACCAATTTTTTTTGTAGAAAAGTTACCATTTGGAATTTCTTGAAATCTTTTGAGAAAAACTAAAAAAAGTCAACTTTTCCCCTTAAAAAATTAATGCAAGGAGAAACTACAGTCCAAAGCAAACACAAAAACGGGGGAAAAGCAAAAAATAACAAGAATCCACGTTCAATATCAATAATAAATCATTTTTCATCCAGATACAGTTTAAGAACGTGGAAAAATGAAGAAAACATTAGAGTGGAAAAGAGGTACCCACATTTTATTTTAACTACTTACTCAAACTTTGAAATCACAGGGTTTACAACAGCAATTTCAGGAGACTATTCTGTATACTTTTGATTACTAAGTGGTTAAATTGGTAAACAAACAAAAAATAAATGTTAAAATAATTATGTATAGGCTGTCAACTATTTTCAGTAGTTGAAGAAAAAGAGTTTTTGATATTTATATAAGCCATAAATCCTAAGAACAAAGTTCCTTCAAGAAAACATGATACTAAAGACTTGTATTATATTCTGGGTTACCAAAAAAAAAGTTACCAACATTTTAAAAGTGCATCATTTGAAAATAAGAATGAATCTAATTGCAAATTGTTTAAAAAAATTTTTTTAAAGATTTTATTTATTTATTTGACAAAGAGACACAGAGAACAGCAAGAGAGGGAACATAAGCTGGGGGAGTGGGAGAAGGAGAAGCAGGCTTCCAGCAGAACGAGGAGCCTGATGCGGGGGCTCAAATCCCAGGACCCTAAGATCATGACCTGAGCCAAAGGCAGCCACTTAACAACTGAGCCACCCAGGCATCCCTTAAAAAAATTTTAAGGGATTAAAAAAAATTTTTAAGGGATGCCTGGGTGGCTCAGCTATTAAGTTAAAACATTTCTGGGCGGGGGGTGTGGGCCTGGGTGGCTCAGGCACCCCTTAAAAGGTTTTAAGGGGTGCCTAGGTGGCTGTCAGTTAAGAGTCCCACTCTTGGTTTCTGCTCAGGTCATGATCTCAGCATCCTGAGGTGGAACTGAGAGTTGGGCTCTGTGCTCAGCTCAGTGCAGTCAGTTTCCCCCTCACTCTTTGCCCCTCCCCCACCAGCTTGTGCATGGGCGCACATGCACGCTCCCGCTCTCCCTTGTTCTCTCTCAAATAAATAAAATCCTAAAAAAATTTTTTTTAAAGATCTAGGAATTGACCATCCCAAGAAATAATAATTGTTCCGACAATATAATGTAATACACACACATTTGACAATTATAATTTTTAATAATAAAATAGGAAATGAGTGGGAATTTTTAATAAAATGTTATATGTATCTTCATATCCCAGAAGTCATCTCTGTGGCAGTGATCTTTAAGTTTGGCTTCTATCTTGGTTTCGACCGAATGTTGGCTATGATGCTAGACCATGTGGCACTCTGTCTAATGCATCTGTACACACGCACTGAAGTGTTAGGAAGGCTGAAAATCCAGTTTGGAAGCTATAATTCATACGGCTTCAAACGCTTGAAAGATAAGACTGTTTTTATTTAAATTAGCAAATGAAAACAACTGAAGACACTTGCTCATTTTCATAGTCAGCTAGAAGGTTTGCAAGTTAAGAAAACATTTAGTGTGCTGTAGAGACAAAATTAATTAAGATATTCATTACTGTCATTTTTTTTCTCATTGTAACTCCTTCCATTTTCACATGCAAGTAACTGTTGCTACCTTTGCTGTCACTGCCGATGATAAGAGCTTGCATTTATTTAATAGTTACTATATGCCAATACCTCTGAAAGGCACAATCTCATTTAATATTTAATAATTATTTATTTTTTAATTATATTTAATAATTTAATTTAATTTAATTATATTTAATAATTATTAATAAAGTTGCCTATAAACAGTAAAACAAGGACCTGACTTCAGAGTCTACATTCCTCTTTCTAGTGATGAAATGACTCATAGGAAAGACTTAGTAGCCTAAATCAGACTATTTTGTAATCATAGGTAATTAAACTGATGTCACAAGCATATTTTTTTTTCTTTTTTGGGATGTGTGCATTTCATTACTTTTATACTGGCTTCCAAATTGAGCTTTTAAAAAACAATAATAGACACTTCTCCAAAGAAGACATACAAAAAGCTAACAACCACATGAAAAAAATGCTCAACCTCACTAGCCATTAGGAAAACACAAGTCAAAACCAACGAGGGGCTCCTGGGTGGCTCAGTCATTGAGCATCTGCCTTTGGCTCAGGTCGTGATCCCAGGCCAGGGATCGAGCCCTGCATCTGGCTCCCTGCTTCTCCCTCTTCCACTGCCTCTGCTTTTGTTCCCTCTCTCACTGTGTCTCTCTGTGTCAAATAAATAAATAAAATCTTAAAAACACACGCACACACACAATGAGATAGCACCCTATGCCAGTTAAAATGGCAAAAATTATCAAAACAGGAAACAACAAACATTGGCAGGATGTGGAGAAAGGGGAACCCTCTTACACTGTTGGTGGGAATTGCAAGATGGTACAGCCACTCTGGAGAACAGTGTGGAGATTCCTCAAGATGTTACAAAGAGATCTACCCTACGACCCAGAAATTGCACTACTGGGTATTTACCCCAAAGATACAGATGTAGTGAAAAGAAGGGGCACACACACCCCAAGGTTCATAGTAGCAATGGCCACAGTCGCCAAACTGTGGAAGAAGCCGAGATGCCCTTCAACAGACGACCGGATAAAGAAGATGTGGTGTACACAGACAATGGACTATTACTCAGCCATCAGAAAAAAATGAACACCCACCATTCACACCGACACAGATGGGACTGGAGGGGATTATGCTGACTGAAATAAGTCAAGCATAGAAAAACAATTATCATATGGTTTCACTCATATGTGGAACATAAGGGATAGCACGGAGAATCATAGGGGAAGGGAGGGAAAACTGAAAGGGGAGAAATGAGAGAGAGGGAGATGAACCATGACCGACTATGGACCCTAGGAAACAAACTGAGGGTTTCAGAGCAAGGGGGTGGGGGATGGGGTAGCCAGGTGATGGGTATTAAGGAGGGCATGTGTGGTGATGAGCCCTGGGTGTTATATGCAACTAATGAATCACTGAACACCACACCAAAAACTAATGATGTACTCTACAGTGGCTAACTGAACATAATAAATAAAATAAAAATAAAAAACAATAATCTGTTGGATGTTTCCTTTAGCTTCTCTTTCATTACCACATAACTAATCCCTCATAGGTGAAAAAAGGCCTAAATAGAGAATGTCCTTTCCTCTGGAGATTTTTAAAAAACTTTTATTTATTTATTTGAGAGAGAGAGAGAACATGAGAAGGGAGGAAGGGGCAGAGGAAAAGGGAGAAGCAGACTCCGCACTGAGCAGGGAGCCCCACGCAGGGCTTGAACCCGGGACCCCGGGACCCCAGGACCCCCAGGAGCACAACCTGAGCCAGAGGCAGACGTTCAACCAACTGAGCCACCCAAACATCCCTCCTTTGGCGATTTAATCATTTGTACTCAATCTGAAAGCAACTACTATTGCCACTCTTCCAGGAATTAAATGTTGATGTTATTTTATTTTTGCTGCATCCGTCAGAGACTATATTTGCCTCTGTCATAGAATGTTAATATCCTTTCTACAAATATGTTGTATATCCCAGAGAGACAGAATGCTTATTGTGCCCAACCAAGACACAGCGTGTGTATGAAGTTAGTTAGCTCATGACTTGTTACTGAAGTGAACTAATCAATTGGAAGACGTCTACCCACAAAGTGTAAGGTTTCCCAACATCATCTCTGACCAAGAACCCAATGTGCTGGGGACGATGGGAACATGCCATGAAGACTGAAGCGAGCAGGACTTCCTGACTTACATGATCCCAGGTTTCACCCATCACGTGCATCTACCATCAGGAAAATGAGACGGAAACCATGGAATCTGTTAAGGGGCATCTTTTCACCCCTCGGCCCTTCTTCCCCATCTTCGCCATTCTCTCTGCTTACTCCTCTTGCCAAAAACACTCTTTTCATTCCTGGAGTCCTGGAAAGCCAGGCCAGGGTTGGCCACGCGACCTCCAGTCAGTCTGTATTATGCCTCATAGGTCATAGGCATTGTGAGCCTCATCTCACCCATGAACCAGTGTTAATGGGACCTTGGTAGAGACCTAGTGTCCCAGATCTGAAAAAGGGCAGCCCGGTGGGACAGTTCCCAAAGATTTCTTTTTTTAACTTCTCACCCAATCAAATACGCACCGTATTTCTAGCTAAATCCAGATCAGAAAACCGTCCCGCAAACTACACTCATAGAACTGTGCTGTAATGCACGCCGTACAGAGAAGCAATAACGTCTCCAATAAATCTACTGGGAGCACCTCCCAGCCTCCATCAGCAACGGCAGGTTCTCACTTAAGAATAGAAATAGTTATTTTTAAAAATATATATTCCTTTCTAGAATAGCTGTAAAATGTGCATGAACTCAATGCCAGCCTTTGACAGGGAAACTTAGATTTAGGTCACTCGATTTATGCCTCTGAGGGGCACAAATTCCCCAGAAGATTAAACTTTCATTAAGTTCTTTCTTTTATTTCCTGCCTTTGCACCCATCATATCATAAGTTCCATAACTGATGTCTTACTGTGGTCATAAAATGGCTGGGCTTGAACTTTGGGGACCTGTCAAACACCTCTCCCTCTCCCCCTTCCCCCCCCAATAAAAAACCTTTTAGAGAATGGCACTTAAATTGACAGTCTCAGTGGTCACCCTCCCCAGCCTGTGTCAATGAGAATGTGCTTGGAAAAGACGGAGAAGGTAATGTGCACTTTAGACAATCACATTGTGAGGCCGATATTCCACACTCCCCTGCCCTCTACCCCCCTATTGTTATGACTAGACAAGGGATCATACTGAATAGATTAACCAGTCATTGACTTGGGACACCTACTGCTTGGAATGCCATTGCACTTGGAGTGAAAGGAGATAAAAATGTCTCCCTTCTACCCCTGATCTCCTACTCTGTGGCAATATTTCTGCCACAGAAATACTTGGCTGTCAGCTCCAGCAAAGCAACCCTGCATAGCCACAGTGGTCTGTTGTCAGGATGAAAAATGGTCCTGTGCAAAAGGTCTCGGGGCTTCGATGCTAACAGTCAAGGAGTCCTAAGTCAGGCATTTGACAGAGAACTTTGGTCTTGCTGTTAAATACCACTTAATACTGTCCTGCCTGATAATCCCTGCTGTTTAACAACTGTGCGATCATGGCCCAGCCATGGCAGAATGCCTTTTCAACAGGGGGAAAATGGCCAGATGTCATACATTTGCTTGGGAGAAAAGAAAATACATCTCCTTGCATCCAATGAAAATTGTAACGCTTAAAAAAAAAAAAATCTCAGATGCATTATAGCCTTGATTCATCATGAGAGTTCACAGCCAAGAGAGGAATGAAATTCTATCTGAGGTTAGCTATAGGTGAAGAGCGAAGAAGCTTGATATAGCCATTAGAACTCCAGATCATGCCTCTGTTACTACAACTAGTTTGCTGTTAGTGACAAAATTCAAACCAGCTATTTGGATCTGGACATTAAGTAATAAACTGACTTTTTCATGCACTGTGTACACTTGAACTTAGAACTGTGTAGCAGGCACGTATTCACTGGGTTTTTTTTTCCTTTGTGCAAAGTCATCATCAGTATGATAAAAAGCATAAAGGACTTACCTACCTGTACTAATTGCCTCTTTGTTGTTTTCCAAGTAAAATTTAATTGTTTCAGGATCAATTCTTTTACCTAGAGCCACAGGTGATAATTGTTTGGGGTTTTTTAAAGATTTTTTTATATTTGTTTATTTTGGAGAAAGAGAGGGAGAACATGTGCATGAGCATGGGGAGGGACAGAGGGAAAGGATGAGAGAGAGAGAACCCCAACAGACTCCCTGCTGAGTGTTGAGCCTGACACAAGACTCGATCTCAGAGATCATGACCCTGAGATCATGACCCTGAGATCATGACCTGAGCTGAAACCAAGAGTCAGACGCATAACAGACCAAGCCACCCAGGTACCCCCACAGGTGACAGTTTTTATGATTGTTTCCAAAACTTTAGAGGCCAGAAAACAGTATAATAAGCTTAATTCTAACTCAACTGCCCCCATTCTCTGGCGGTTCTTTAGATAAATACTCTGAAAATATCTCTGTGCATATGCATCATTCTGTAATGCCTCAGAAGGAAGTATTTAAATGAATAAGCAAGATGTATAAAATACATACATATATACATAAAACTTAACTCAGTTTAAGGGAAACAAAAGTTTATCACCATAATGGACCAAAAGAGGAAGTAGAAGCACTAGTAAATGGAATTTCTAAGTTTCTAAGGATGTTGAGATGGACCAGGGGTCTTTCCAAAGCTGCCGAGAGCAAGATTTCCTTTTCTGAGGTAGAGGCTATAATCTCTTACCCACCCATACACTACTTCTTATGATGCTGAAACACAAAATAGATGGATGGAGGTGACAGAAGGAAGCTTCTGGAGGCACAAAGATAATGAATACCTCTTTTATTGACCTAAATAGTCTACCCTTTCAGAATCACCTCTATTCCCTGGCCAGAAGAGTGACACCCACATTTCTTCTACATAATTTTTTAACATTATTTGAGAGTAATGAAGGTATGTCAGGAGAATCTGACACCCTGGAAAGGAAAACAGATATGAAACTGGCCACCGTAGCTTGATATGGGGGATTTAGGATGGCTATAGTTACGCACATAAACCCAAACCCACTTCAAGGGACCTCTTTGACATAGTCAATGTGACATGGCTAGCTTTCAAGTCACCCCTACTTATTCTCTTCACTAAACCTCAAACCCCAAACAACCAAAGAAACAGACAAAAGACAAAAAATAAACACACAGAAAGTAACCTATTAGACCTCATACTTGTGGTTTATTTTGAAATCTCAGTGAATTCCTAAAATAGTTCACTTATAACTTCTCCTTTGGCTTTGTCACCTCCTATCAGATATAATAGCTATTTCTAAAATATGCCATATCTTTCCTACTATTCTGTAAGTTCCTTGAAGTTAGCAGTGGTATCTATTAATGTTTATATCCATAAGGACAGCTAGCACAGTAGCTTGCTTTCAGCAAATACCCATTCATTCAATACCCATGCATCTTCCAAAATATGTTAATAATTATTTTTAAATTATTTTTTAAATTTCTTTTCAGTGTACCAAAATTCATTGTTTATGCACCACACCCAGTGCTCCATGCAGTAAATGCCCTCCATAATACCCACCACTAGGTTCACCGACCTTCCCACCCCTGCCCCTTTGAAACCCTCAGATTTTTATTTACTTAATTGAGAGAGAGAAAGAGTGTGCGCCAATGGGGTGGGGGGTGGGGGTCGGGAGGGGAGGAGGGAGAGGGAGAAGCAGGCTCCTGCAACAGGTAGCCAGATGCCTGGCTCAATCCCAGGACCCTAGGATCACGACCTGAGCCAAAGGCAGATCCTTAACTGACTGAGCGACTCAGGTGCCCCAATAAATACTTTTTTTTAAATATAAATTTTCTTATTTTTTTATAAACATATAAAGTATTTTTATCCCCAGGGGTACATGTCTGTGAATCGCCAGGTTTACACACTTCACAGCACTAACCATAGCACATACCCTCCCCAATGTCCATTAACCCATCCCTCTTTCCCAACCCCCCTCCCCCCAGCAACCCTCAGTTTGTTTTGTGAGATTACGAGTCACTTATGGTTTGTCTCCCGCCCAATCCCATCTTATTTCTTTTCTTCTTTTCCTACCCCCCTAACCCCCCATGTTGCATCTCCACTTTCTCATATCAGGGATATCATATGATAGTTGTCTTTCACTGATTGACTTATTTCACTAAGCATGATACCCTCTAGTTCCATCCACGTCATTGCAAATGGCAAGATTTCATTTCTTTTGATGGCTGCATAGTATTCCATTGTGTATATATACCACCTCTTCTTTATCCATTCATCCGTCGATGGACATCTAGGTTCTTTCCATAGCTTGGCTATTGTAGACATTGCTGCTATAAACATTCGGGTGCATGTGCCCCTTCCGATCACTACATTTGTATCTTTAGGGTAAATACCCAGGAGTGCAATTGCTGGGTCATAGGGTAGTTCTATTTTCAACTTTTTGAGGAACCTCCACGCTGTTTTCCAGAGCGGGTGCACCAGCTTGCATTCCCACCAACAGTGTAGGAGGGTTCCCCTTTCTCCACATCCTCGCCAGCATCTGTCATTTCCTGACTTGTTAATTTTAGCCATTCTGACTGGTGTGAGGTGATATCTCA
>PISX010026165.1:0-24898 GCA_004024625.1 Mellivora capensis | reverse complement strand
TCTACTTAGAAAGACACTGACCACCTGTGTTACAGGAGTCTGGGTCCAGTCAGGAGAGAGAAACCACATGGTACTTTTAGCAGGTAAACTTAGTGTAAGAATTATTAACTGTAACAAGGATTTGGAGTAACATGAAATCACCTAGTAAGAAGGAAAGAAAGAAGCACATGGAAGGATGCTCAACACCATTAGCCATAGGGGAAATAGGAAGCAAAACTATAATGAGACACTTACCCTCACCCCAGCTCTCTCTGATTATCCATTATTTATATATATATATATATATATATATATATATACACACACACACATACATGTTTATGTATTATATATAATTTGTGTATTATATATAATTTATTATATATTTATAATAATATGTATATTGTTTCATTTGCTTGGTTCACACCCACTAGGACAGCTATAATCAAAAAGACAGATAATCACTAGTGTTGGCACAGGTGTGGAGAAATCAGAACTCTCATACGTTGCTGATGGAAACATAAAATAGCTCAGCTGTCATTTCCTCAAACAGTTCAATGTAGAGAGTTACCATGTGACCCAGGTATATATCACTCCTAGATGTACCCAAGTCCTTCTCTAGGTATGTACCCAAGAGAAATTAAAAATTTATGTCCATATAAAAATTTGTATATTGGTGTTCCTGGAAGCATCATTCTTCCAGAAAGTGGAAATAACCCAAACGTCCATCAACTGATAATTGGATAAGTAAAATGTAATTTTTTTTTTAAGATTTTATTTATTTATTTGACAGAGAGAGATCACAAGTAGGCAGAGAGGCAGGCAGGCAGAGAGAGAGAGGAAAGCAGGCTCCCTGCTGAGCAGAGAGCCCAACGTGGGACTCGATCCCAGGACCCTGAGATCATGACCTGAGCTGAAGGCAGCGGCTTAACCCACTGAGCCACCCAGGCACCCAATGTCATTTATGTTCATATGATGGGGTGCTATTTGGTACTAAAAAGAAATGCAGCCCTGATCCATGCTACAACGTATGTGAACCTTGAAAACATCAGGCCAGGTGAAAGGAACCTGTCACAAAGGACCACATAGTGTATGATTCCATATATGTGACATGCCTATAAACATTTGCCTATTCTATAGAACAGAAAGTAGATTAATGGTTGTTTAGGACTCAGAGAATGGGAGGTTGGGCAAGGAGTGGCAGCTCAGGGGTGCAGGATATCATTTTGGAGTAATGGGAGAATGTTCTAAAATTGATTGTGGTAATGTTTGTACAACTATGTGAAAATACCAAAAGCCATTGAAATGTCTACTTTGATTGGCTGAATCGTATGGTACGTGAAGGATACCTCTATAAAGCTTTTCTAAAGGAGTAAAGAGAACCCCAAAGGAATCTAGGCGTAGCATATTTAAGGCCTGGGGCTGAGAGAGAGTGCTCGGTGAAGAGCTCTCCAGCCTGCCCCACACCTGGTGCAGGCCGAGATACAAACCTTGGGGTGCAGTGGACATGACGATGGCTCACTGGGTCACTGATGAGTTACTGTCATGCTGTATGGTGGGATTGGCTGGAAACCAGCCTTCTTGGGGGCTGGGGTCTCTTTGCACAGAGGGGTCTCACCAGGGGCACTCTGCTATACAGCTGCCCAGGCCAGGCTCTGAGGGCCACTGTTGGCTGCTGCTCATCGCTTATGGCCGGGCACTGGAAAAGCCAGGTGTGCTGTCGGAGCCTACCCGGAGGAACACACTGGAACCCAGAAACAAAAATCCCTTTTTCCTCCAGCATGGGCTCTCCAGCACCTTCTACTGACAGAGCTCGTATCATGCCAACCAGCAAAGAAAAATATGCACAAATATGCCCGGGCTCAGATCCGTCTTGACAGAGCAAGCAAACGGGGTGACTATGAAGCGGAGAGGCAGTAAACCTGTAACCCACGCAGGAGTCATGGGGATCTCAGCAGCCCCTGAGCTTTTTAATTCCCTTTGGGGGTCCCAAGGTTATCCTTGCCCCTAGGCTGCTGTGATTGGAGAAGCCAGGGCACTGTGTCTTTGGGTCAACTCGCCCTCAGCCCAGCTCTTTCTAGTCCATTTTTACATCTTTTTCTGTTCTGTATGCCTGGTTCTCTTTTTCAGATACCAGTTATGCTTACGCTAGAGCTCCTATGACTACAATTGCTGCACATTTTTGTTTTGTTGTTTGGATTTGTTTTAGTAATCCTTTTACACTTTTTTTTTAAGACTTTATTTATTTATTTGAGTGGGAGAGAGAGTGTGTGCTTCTGAGCACGAGCAGGGGAAGGGAGAGGGAGGATCATGACCTGAGCCGAAGGCAGATGCTTAACCAGCTGAGCCACCCAGCTGCCCTTATTCTTTTTTATTTTATCTTGTTGTTGTTGTTGTTGTTTTTTATCCACCTTCATTTCCTTCCTTCCTTCCTTTTTAAAGATTTTGGTTTTTTAAAGTAAGCTCTACACCCGACATGGGGCTCAAACCCACAATCCCCAGATCAAGAGCCGCAGACTCCGCCCCCTGAGTCAGCAATGGGTCCCCACCGTTGCTTTCATGACTCTTACCATCTTTTCAGCAGCGACCACTTTGTTGGCTACCGCTGAGGCTTTCATTTCCGTGATGGTGTTATTTTTCTTGGTTCACTCTTCCTGAATGCTAATTTTACTTTATTTAGAAAAATGGCGTTGTCTTAGTGTTTTTTCCCTGAGCTCCCTCTTTCATGTCTGCTCTTAGTTAGCTCGTGTTCAATAGAGCCAGTTGGGAGTGGGTGGGATTACGATAGTCTGTTAATGATCTTTATCTTTTCTGTAACCACATTTTTTTCTGTCCTGTGGTCTTCATCTACCATGTTTTGCCCCAACCATCCCCATTCCTTTCTTCCACTGTGTTGTAGCATTTCTCATTAGATTTCCTGTACTGATTTCTTTTTATTGCTGTTTTGATTTAGTCTAGCACTTCTTCAGATGCAAAAAGTTACATGACTGAAGCCAGATCATTGGGATTTGAATCCTGGCTTTGCCATTTGCCAGCTCTGTGATCTTAAACAAGATAATTCAACCTCTCTGTGCCTCATTTTTTTCTGTATGTAATGGGAACGATAGATAACCTCATAGGATTGGTGAGAAGATTCAGTGAGTTAAATCATTCAAAACTCTTAGAACCGTGGTTGGTCCACATAAGTGCTATATGAATATTAAAAATATTAACTTACCCCGCTCACTGATTTGCAATTAGAAAATGCATATTCTTATGCATAGAATAATTTGACATATTGCATATTAATTAACAACTTAAATCTGCCTAGTCGTGCATAACAGCTGAATAGGAGCTGTGCATTCAGCAGAAACGTTTGTTAAAAAATTGATGAGCTTTTCAATAAATTTTTTTGGGAAGCTGGATAATAAATAGCATGGTATATAATAACTTCTCATTAGCTTGCTCAAAAATATTCACAGGAGTCATGCTTTGTGGTTTTTGCTCTGCATACCTTTGTCATACCTGAGTTTATATCCAGTATGGCTGATATTTGAAGATCAGCAAAATTCCGACATCTTATTTTATTTATTTTTAAAGATTTTTATTTATTTATTTGACAGAGAGAGACACAGAGAGAGGGAACACAAGCAGGGGGAGTGGCAGGCTGAGGGAGAAGCAGGCTCCCCGCTGAGCAGGGAGCCAATGTGGAACTCCATCCCAGGACCCTGGGATCATTACCTGAGCTGAAGGCAGATGCTTAACAACTGAGCCACCCAAGCTCCCCAAATGATTATATTTTAGACTAAAAATTGGTGCCAGGTACAGTTGAGAAAATAACCATATTGTAGGGTGTTTTAGAAATGACAGGTATTTGGTGCAGTTTTTTTCCATGAATTCAGATTTTTATATGATTTTTCTTTTTATGGCTAAATAAAAAGAACCTAGCATAATAAACCTTTGGTCCCTTTCTTTGAGCATACTGTAACTGACCAAATAGTTAGTGAGCCGGTCGCTCTTGAAGACCTACCAGGGATACAGCGGTAAACAATGTCGACTGGTCCCTGCCTGCATTAGCCTGAATATAAATGTTAAACAAGTTACTGTAAATATGCGTAAGATTCTAAGTGCCCTGTGAACTGGGATGAGGATAAACAGCTGCTGTGGGAATTTGTAACAGGGAGGCCTAACCTGAGGTGTGGAGACAGGTGAGGCTTCTGTGTGGGATTCACCTGGAAGCTGCGGATTCGAGGCTGAGTGGGGGAGTTGGTGCGATGGTGCGGGAGGGTCAGGACAGTGTCAGCCTGACCTTGGGAGAGAGTGAGGGGACCGGAAAACACTGAGAGAGCGGCCGTGCTGCGGACCGGACCCCTTGGGGGAGGCGTAGGGCCTGGAGAGAGGTGTGGGAAGAGGTGGGCAGGAGCCAGAGCATGCCCAGCACGCCGAGCCTTACAGGCCCCATTAAGGGCCCTCGGGGCCCTTACCCCGAGGATAGCGGGACATTTGGGAAGTTTCAGCCTGGGAGTGAGAAAGTCACATTGGCTGCTGTGTGGAGAGTAGGAGGCTATCAGGGGGCTGTAGCAGGAGCCCAGGCCGAAGGTTAGAGTGACTTGAAATGGGACGGTGGCAGTGACGTTGGAGGGATGGATGTATTTAAGAAGGGTTTCAGAGGGGCAGGTCACAGGACTCGGTGACTGAGTGTATGTGGAGGTGAGAGTGAGGAGGGTAGTGTCAGGGATGACTTCCTGACAGGAGCCTCTGTGAAGGTGTTGCCTTTTATTTGAGAAAGAGGAAGTTTGGGGCATCTGTGTAACATCCAGATGGTACTGTGGAGTAGGGAGTTAAATAGACGGACGTGGGACTCAGAAGCAGTTATCTGGATGGAAGAGCTCAAGTTTGGGCTGGTCAGCGTAATGACAGCAAATTAAGTCACAGAAGCGGAGCGAAATTGCTTCGGGGACGACTGCAGAGTGGAGATGTTAGGACAGCCTCACACAGGACCCTAGGCTTCTCCCCTCATGCAGCATTGCTGTGCATCCGTACGTGCACACAAATCATGCCTTCAGTATGTTACGTTTTGGAATGTGTCCAGCTTAGAACATGTCTGGAACTGGGACATGTAATGAGAAGTACAGTAGTTTATTTAAACACACACTCCTCAAGTGTTGCTGTGTACGGGCGCTGTGCTAGTAGACGCAGGTGATTCACAGAGCTGAGTTGATTATGCTTTCAGGTGGTATACTCCTCCTTTGCAGAGGCAGAGGAGCGGGCACGGTGTTTTATAAATACTGTGATGCAGGTAGGCATGGGACGATATGGGAGCAGACACGGAGTATAGGGCTATGCGTAAGGAAAGCTTCCCGAGGAAGGTAAGACTTGCACAGAGCCATAAAGATGAGCTGGCAATGGTCGGCAGAGAAGGCAGAGGAAGGACCCTCCCACCGTGCTGTGCTGTCTCTCTGAGTCACAGATGCCGCAGAAAGGTCAAGGCATTGGAGGATGATCATGTCCAGTGGGTTTGACAGTTAAGACATCAGTGGCAAGGGGCGCCTGGGTGGCTCAGTGGGTTAAAGCCTCTGCTTTCGGCTCAGGTCATGATCCCAGAGTCCTGGGATCGAGCCCCGCATCGGGCTCTCTGCTCGGCAGGGAGCCTGCTTCCTCCTCTCTCTCTGCCTGCCTCTCTGCCTACTTGTGATCTTTGTCTGTCGAATAAATAAAATCTTAAAAAAAAAAAACAAAAAGACATCAGTGGCAAACTTAGTGACCCTCTAGGGCAGGGTATTAGTTTGATCGTCTTAGTGTCCCCCCGTGCTCTGCATAACTCCTAGCACTTAGTGTTTGCTGCGTTCCCCACGGAGAATACACGGGAAGGGGATGAGTCCGGATTGCTGCATTCCCTTGACGGCCCAAACGGGCTTACTGCAGTTTTCTTTACCTGCGTGCTTTTTTATGGCTGTGCAGGGAGGCCAAGTGAGCCTGAACAATTGTAAGTATTAATCTAATGTTGGTGTTTTTAAGTTTTATTCTAGTCCTTTTCTTCTTTTTTACTTGTCTCTTTTTTCATTTAATAGTATATCATAAGCGTTTCCCCATGTCATTAAAATGTTTCCATAAATTACATCTTAAGTAGCTGCCACATCTCTCATTTGGACGTTTATTTGAACATTTGGTTTATTTCTTTTTCTCTTGAAATAATTTGAAGTAATTACAAAAAAAGTTGCAAAAGTACTACAGAGAACTCCCGTAGAGCCCGCGGCTCGTTTATGACGGAGTCTGTCGGATGGCTCCGTCGTCAGGCTCCTCTCCCCCACTCTGTAATTAAGAAGCATCTGGTGGGCGCATACTTGAAGACCGTACGATACCCCATTTCTCAAAATTCTACCCCTTAACTTTAGCATTCTTTGATGTGTCTTTAGCTGAATTATTACTGACCTGGTCCCCAAATGGTGGCTTTCTGATTACATTATCCCTTCTGCATTCATCAGTTGGCATTGTGCTCTAAGGGAGCGCTCTCTCCTCTCCTCATTTATTAGGCTCTTCTTTCGTGGGCTATAATCTGTTATTATTGGTCTGAATTGTTCCAGAGCTGACCATTAGGAGCCCCTCCATCTGGCTGCTTTTTCCTTCTGACATGGCCTCACCCTTTGAGCCTCTTCTTGCTTCCAGGCACTGAGAAAGAGCCCAGCCTTGGCTTGTTTGTGCCTCCTTTGCCTCAGTCATGCAATCAGCCATTCTTCCAGGGATCCCTGGTTCCCGTTAGGGGAGAGTTGTATTTAAAAACCAGGCCCCAGGTGCCAGATGTGCTCCTTGGAATTGGGGCATGCCTGCTTCTAGGCCCTTGTCAGTGACCGCAGCGAGGGAACATATGCGGGTATCACACAAAGGCACACACACTGTCTTTACTCATATTTTTGTATCTTTATCTACCAAAACCCATCCACTCACACCCATCCCTTCAACTTGAGTACAACCTCCCACATTTATTCTGGTTTTTCCCTTTTCCTATTTGCAGCTCCCTTTTCTGTCATTGAGAAGTCTGGCTCCTGTGTGCCTCAGTACATACTTACTCGGTCAATTCCAGTATTGCGGGTTCCCACACCCCCAGGGCCCTTCACGATGGCCTGATGCCCCACATCTCTCTTCATTCCATGTAGGCATGGCTGCCTTGATTGGTGCCTAAGGCTTAATGGCTTTTCGATTAGATTATTCAGAAAGGAAGACCGGGAGAGAGCTCATGCCTTCTCATGGCTGCATCACCCTTCATTCTGTGGGTATATACCTTAGCTTATTCAACCTCTGCTGAAGGACTTACTCTCTCATATCACAAATAGTGCTGCAGTGAATAGCCGTGTACATAAGTCGTTTTGAATTTTTATCCATGTGTCTCTGGGATAGTTTCTTTTTAAAAAAAGAATGTAGGGCACCTGGGTGGCTTAGTGGGTTAAAGCCTCTGCCTTCGGCTCAGGTCATGATTCCAGGGTCCTGGGATCGAGCCCCACATTGGGCTCTCTGCTCAGCAGGGAGCCTGCTTCCTCCTCTCTCTCTCTCTCTGCCTGCCTCTCTGCCTACTTGTGATCTGTATCTGTCAAATAAATAAATAAAATCTTAAAAAAAATAAAAAAGAATGTATTTATTTTAGAGAGAGGGAGAAAGAGCAAGAGTGAGTGTGAGCAGGGGGAGGGGCAGAGGCAGAGGGAGAGAAAGAATCTCAAGCAGACTGCGTGGAGCACAGGAGCCCTGAGCACCTGAGATGATGACCTCAGCCAAAGTCAAGAGTAAGATGCTCAAGGGACTGAGCCACCCAGGCGCCCTTGGGATAGTTTCTTAAAAGTGAGATTATTGGGTTAAAGGGCAAAAGCACGAGTGATTTCGTTAGACATGGCCCAGCCCTTCCCACCACCAGGCCATGTGTGAGACCCATTCCCCCTACAGCCTCAAGCTTTTGTCCTAGCAGGGAGTTGGAAAGTTTATCTCTTTCCGAGTCTTGAGTTGTTCCTTTCCTGGTGTTGAAGGTTTTGACTTATTTTAAGCTCTTACTCGGTTCTTTGTATGCCCTCCACTTTTGGAAATCAGTTTCCTCCTCGGGTTTTTGTTCTACCTCTTCACTGGAAGGTCCTTTTCCGTAATGGAAAAGATAGAAGTAAAGTAGCAGACTAGTTCAGCCTTCTCACTCTGCTGTTTGCTGAATGCACGGGTTACTCTCTGGACTGACCTATGGTGCTATGTCTGCTGGAGCTGTAGGTCTTGGTCATGACCAAGGCAGCTCAGGTTGTCATATCTGCCCTCAGGACAGGAAGGAAGGGGTGGGGCTGAGAGGAAAGGCTTTCCAACGGGCTGCTTACAGCTTAAATTTGTTTCCATTGGAAGCACCAGATGGGATACAGGGTCCTTTGTGTTGCTGGAACTGCAAGCCTCTAATTTCTCTTTCAATTTGAAAACTTTCTATGTTTGTTATGTGCATAAATATAAAAAATAAAAATTAAAAATAAATACACTAATAAGAAGATTGTGACAAACACCCCCCTCCACTTTTCAGAGGTAGACATTGTCCACAGTTTGGTGCCTATTAACTGTGGACTGAATACGGAACCTTAGTTTTCAGTATTCCTGTCGCCCTGGTTTGCGACCTGTAAGTGGCCATACGTACACGTTCGTTACTAATCTACAACTCGTTTTTTTTTTCATTTAACAGTATAGACTAGACGTTTTTCCCATGTCGGGACAGACAGCTGTGCCCCATTCTGTCTGGCCGGTACATCATACTTCATACTTGTTGTTCTCCTGCCTTCCTTGATCACTACCCACCTTGTGTCCTGCATGCTGGTGTCTGACCTTGAAGAACGGCATCATCTCGGCTTCCTTGCCCTCTGGCTTCCCGTTGGAATCAGCTGATAAAAGACACTGAGGGATCAGAGCATTTCTTACTCGCCTCCGCCCCTTGTTGGGGCTCCGGGGGCCACTTTGCCCTCTGCAGCACCGCTCCTGATGGCCAGCCTCTCTTCTCCAGGGACACCCTTCCGTCTCCTGCTCTGTCGCCTCAAAGGCAGGAGTGGCTTCCTACAGTGGAGAGTCCCCGAGGGCTTCCTCCTGGTTGGTTCCTTTAACTCTAATCACATAGCTATAAAAACCCCCATGATCACTCCCTTTGGTTAATTCCTTTGTGTGTGCCATCTGTTTCCTGCCACTGATCTGGATGTCACTGCGTAGACGTACCATAATTCATCTGTTTGGTTCCCTATTGATGGACATTTGAATTTTTTCCCAGTATTTTGTTTTTAAAATGAGTGTTGCTAATGAACATTCAGGTACATATCTTGTAAAGTATTTGTTGGAATGTTGCTGTTGGAAAAAGTCACCAAAGTGGAAATGCTGGGTCGAGGGGCATGACTGTTGTAAATTTCAGTAGCTGTTGTCCAGTTGCTCCTGAACGAGTCCACCAGTTTCTGTTTCTACAATGTGTTGTTTGATTTTTTTTTTTTTAATACTTTATTTATTTATTTGAGAGAGAATGAGTGAGAGAGAGCATGAGAGAGGAGAAGGTCAGAGGGAGAAGCAGACTCCCCAAGGAGCTGGGAGCCCGATGCGGGACTCGATCCTGGAAGTCCGGGATCATGACCTGAGCCCAAGGCAGTCGCTCAACCACCTGAGCCACCCAGGCGCCCGATTTTTTTTTTTTTTTTAAATATTAAAAAATCATAGAGTGTGGGACACCTGGGTAGCTCAGTCAGTTAAGTGTCCGCTCAGGTCATGATCTCAGGGTCGTGAGGTCGAGTTCCACGTCAGGCTCTGTGTTAAGTGTAGAATCTGCTTAAGATTCTCTCTCCCTCTCCCTCTGCCCCTCTGGCTCATGCACTCTCTCTCTCTCTCTTAAATAAATAAATCTTAAAAACATTTTAGAGGTAAGGCTTGTGACTTACAACAAATAACTTTAACTTAGAAGCATATAAAGGAAAAAGCACTTCCCATTGTTTCATCCTGTTTCCTGGAGTTAACCACATCAGCAGTTAGCTGTGTATCCTATAGTGGTGTTTGTTTTTTTTTTAATGAAATTTATGTGCTTATCATAGAATAAACTCGTGTATAGATAGATAAGGTAAATTCATTTGTGTGTGTGTGTGTCTGTTTATCTCTATCTCTTCTGAGAGCTCATTTGTAGATTCCGCTCTGCTGACCTCTTTGTCTTTTCCTGCGCCAGTGCCCATCGATCTTAAGAATTACAGCTTTGAGTTGGTTTTGATATCTGGTGAGGCATATCCTCATCTCATTATTTTTTATTTAAAAAAATTTCTGGGCTCTTCCTGGGCATGAAGTCTTCAGATTAACTTTGGATTTAAGTTAAAAAAAAACACACACAAAACCATGGGTTTTGACGAGTCAGACTGGAGTTACAGAGAACTGACATATTTCCAGTATTGAAACTTCTCACTTAGGAGCCTATTATATGTTTATATTTATTCAGGTCTCTTATGTCTGTTAGTAAAAATCTTGCCTATTTCCTCCTGTTTATTTTTAGATATTTTATAGATTTTGTTGCCATCATGAGTGAAATCCTTCCCCTTACATCTTCTCATCAGTGTTGCTGGCATAGTTTTTAAGAAGCTGTTGATTTTATCTTCTTTTTTTTAAATTTAAATTCAACTAGCCAACATATACGACATCATTAGTCTCAGACGTAGAGTTGAGGAATTCATCAGTTGCATATAACACCCAGTGCTCATCACATCATGTGCCCTCCTTGATGCCTGTCAGTCAGTCACCCCATCCCTCCACTCCCCTCCCCTCCAGCAACCCTCAGTTTGTTTCCTGTAGTTAAGAGTCTCTCATGGTTTGTCTCCCTCTCTGATTTCTTCCTGTTTAGTTTTCCCACCCTTCCCCTATGATCCTCTGCACTGTTTCTTATATTCTTCATATGAGTGAAACCATGTGATAATTGTCTTTCTTTGACTGACTTATTTTGCTCAGCATAATACCTTCCAGGTCCATCCACGTCACTGCAAATGGCAAGGTTTCATTTTTTTGATGGCTGCATAGTATTCCATTGTGTATATATATCACATCTTCTTTATCCATTCATCTGTTGATGGACATCTGAGCTCTTTCCATGGTTTGGCTATTGTGGACATTGCTGCTATAAAAATTGGGGTGCACGTGCACTTTAGGATCATTATATTTGTATCTTTGGAGTACAATCGCTGGGTCATAGGGTAGCTCTGTTTATAAACTCTTGAGGAAACTCCAAGAACCTATGGATTTTTATGGGGCACCTGGTTGGCTTAGCTGGAAGGGCATTTGACTCTTAATCTTGGGGTTGTGAGTTTGAGGCCCATGTGGGGTGTAGATTACTTAAATAAATAAAACTTAAAAAAAAAAGAAGCTGTTGATTTTTTGTAAATTAATCTTATAATCACCTATGTATTAGTTCTAAAGGTTTTTTTCAGTTGATTCTCTTGGCTTTTCTGAATGGACAGTTAAATCTGCAAATGATAACATTTTATCACTTTATTTATGGTATTTATATGTAATATCATGTATTATTTCCTGGCTAAGCTATCTGAGTGAGGTGGGGGCGGGGGGTGGTCCTGGGGAGTCTTCCTGGCGGATGTCCCATTTCAGGTGAGCATCAGAGAATGTGCCACCAGTGAAACAGTGGTGTGGCAGAGAATGTCCCAGGCAGGCCTCAAGGGGAGAAACAACAAGGCTATGTTCAGTGAGTTGGAAGAAGAAAGGCACAGGACACAGACAAGGCCAGGAGGTGCAAGAGATGGTCTGGAGAGTAAAATAGGGGCACAGTCAGAAGCTGCTAGTCTCTAAGGAGCAATGACTTCATTTTAAAGGGATTGAGAATTTAGTGAAAGGTGTGTGAGGCAGAATGGCACCCCAACGATGTCCACACCCGCATCCCTAGAATCCATGAATATGTTCTGCCATGTGGCCAAAGGGGCTTTGAAGATGCAATTAAGACTACAGACCTTAAAATGGGGAGATTATCCTGGATTCTTCAAGTGGGCCCAACCTAAGCACAGGAGCCTGAGAAGCCAAGAGAAGTTTCTCTGATTGGAGGCAGAAGCAAGGTGTGGTTCCGAGTGAGAGGGACCTAACCCGATGTGGCTGCAGGGGGCCACGTGGAGAAAGGAGATTGTGTGATAAGGAGCAGGGAGTTGGGGACCTTGGCTCTGCAGCTGCAGGGAATTGCGTTCACGCAGCAGCTGGAATGCAAATGAGCTTGGAAGCGGCTTCATCCTCAGAATCTGCAGAGTGGAGCCTGGCCGTATGGCCGGGTCTGTCTGGACCACCCCAGTTTATACCTGTAGTCCCAGTGTAACGATCAACCGTGCCCCATTTCCATCTCAAAAGTTGAAGAAGATGAAGAGCTCTACGCGCCCCCCCCCCCCCCCAGCTCTATGCTGCCCCCTTGGCTTTGCCTCTTGGGAGACCCCATGCAGAGAATCCTGCTGAGCCCCACTGGAGAGCTGGACTTCGGACTGCCCAAAATCTGAGCCTCCGAGTCTGTGGTTCTCTGTTTCAGCTGCAGTGGGACACGAACACAGAGGGGTTCGAGCAGGAGGGCAATGTCCGTTTTGTGTTATTAACGGATCCATCCTACTTCTGTGTGGGAAGGGGATTTGGGAAGAGTGCAGTGTGGAGGCAGGGAGCTTTCCTCTGGGACTGCAGTGGTGGCGCTGACTAGGGTAGTGATGGGGGGCAGGGGCTGTGACTGGGGACTTACGTGGCGGGTTGGGATTGCCAGAATTTGGTCATTGGTTAGATGCTGGGGCTGAGGGAGAGGAGGGATGCAGGGATGATTGCTGATTTCTGCCTTGGATACTGAGTGACTGGGGAAGCTGTTTCTTGAGACCAGGACTAGCAGGTTGGAGGATGCCATGTGGGGAGCTCTGTGGTAACTTTAGGTGGCTCTTCATGTGGCCATTCTCCTGTACGCGCTTATTTTAAGGTGGAGTGTATCAACAAGGTGATTGCTTTATCCTTTAAGACCTAAATTGGTTTATTTTTTATTTTTTTATTTTTTATTTATTTATTTTTTATTTTTTAGGTCATGTAGGAAATCGTAAATCATGTGAAGATGGGACTCTTGGTATTTGTGCGCAATCTGCTGCTAGCCCTCTGCCTTTTTCTGGTACTGGGATTTTTGTATTATTCTGCGTGGAAGCTCCATTTACTCCAGTGGGAGGACTCCAGTAAGTATGGCCGTTCCAGCCCGCCCCCCAGGAGAAGCCCGGCCCAGAGCGCTACCTGGGTGCCCAGGGGCTGGGGCTGCGGGGCTCGCATATTCTTCAGAGACAGACAGTGAGAGGAAGCCATGCCCTCCTGCCACGTAGGGACTCAGACCTTGCCTGCCGTTTCTGTTGCTGTAGGTTGATGTTTTTCAAAAACTGCATGCCATGGCGTATCCTTTTATGATCGCGGTAAAAACATGCTATTCTGCAATAAAACCCCAGACCCTACCAGTAAGTCTAGTTTTTTGAAGGCTGTTCTTTTTAATGACTGTGGTGTCTTGCCACGCCCATGTGTCTTCACTGCCTTCGGGGTGGGGATTGAAGTCGATTTTCTCCTGCCCTGAAAACCATCACCTCTACCTCTTCCTTTGAATTTTCACTTTTCGATTTAATATTGTCTTTGCTTTATTGCCCCGGAAGAAATTTTGCTCACCTAATTATTTTGCCCTTTCTGGCCCTGAACTTGTACCTGAATGGAAAAATGGCTTTTCCTCCCACCTCCCCTGTAACTCCTAATCCCTTTCTTTGGCTTGTACCTTCGTCCTCTGGTCTACACAGTGTTTCCCACCTAGCCTTCTGCTTAACTCTGACTCGGTTTTGATTCACCCATTGTGGCCCTTGGTGTGGTTTTAGGCTCGGGGTTGAAGGGCTCACATTGGGCCGCATTGACCTTTGCATGTTCTCTTCTTGGAGGTAGCTTAAAGTGTCCCACAGTGGCCATAAGTAGTTTTCCTTTTGGTTCTTTTGTCTGATGGCTGTCTGAGCCTGGATCTTGATTCCTAGTGAATGTGATTTCTCTAAGATGGTTTTGTTTTTACAAACATCAGCTGGATGCCAGTGTAGAATTCACTCAAGAGTAGAGCCGGTCTCGGGGTGCCAGGGTGGCTCAGTGGGTTAAGCCTCTGCCTTCGGCTCAGGTCATGATCTCAGGGTCCTGGGATCGAGCCCCACATCAGGTTCTTTGCTCGGCGGGGAGCCTGCTTCCCCCTCCCCTCTGCCTGCCTCTCTGCCTACTATGATCTCTGTCAAATGAATAAATAAAATCTTTAAAAAAAAAAAAAAGTAGAGTCAGTCTCTAGGTGTGAGGTTAAAATCTGTTAGAATGGGGACGCCTGGGTGGCTCAGTTGGTTAAGCGGCTGCCTTCGGCTCAGGTCATGATCCCAGCATCCTGGGATCGAGTCCCACATCGGGCTCCTTGCTCAGCAGGAAGCCTGCTTCTCCCTCTGCCTCTGCCGGCCACTCTGTCTGCCTGTGCTCGCTCGCTCTCTCTCCCTCTCTCTCTGACAAATAAATAAATTAAAAAAAAATTAAAAAAAAAATCTGTTAGAATGAATTGGAAGAGGCCTCTGGCAACTGGCCTGCTAGTGTATTGAGACTTTAGTATGGGAACCATTCCAATGAAGTAGTTCGCTTATTTCTTACCTGGCCCAAACTCCTGAAGCAGTTTCAAGCCAATTTTTTAAAATGTAGTGTTTATCTTTAATTTCTTGATTTATATTTGATGTTTAAGTGGTTCTTACATGCATAGCTTATAATTTTAAATAATTACTTTGGGTTTCCAAAGTTTATTTAAATTTCTCTTTTCCAACTTATTTTTAAAATCAGGGAGACTACTCAGAATAAAGTGTTTGTGTCAGGCCGTACAAAATTCTGTGGTGAAAGGCACTGTGTATATCCATAATGGATGGATTCAGCTGTATCTGTAAAGTAGATGGGAACAGATTCAAGGAATGGAGGTCTCCTTTTCTCTTGAGAACTACTGATCTGTAGACAACATACCCAAGAATTAGATAATATTTTCCCAGAGAAGTTGAGAAGGACATTAACTTTATGGAAAGACTATTATATACCAGGTTTTAGGCAAGACAACTTAGAAATCTAAGTTAATTTACTTCTCACTCTTGGGGCTCAGTCGGTTAAGCATCTGCCTTCCACTAGAGTCATGATCTCCAGGTCCTGGGATCGAGCCCCACATCAGGCTCCCTACTCAGCTGTGAGCCTGCCTGTTCCTCTGCTTTTCCCCTCTGCTCTGCTCTCTCTCCCCTCTCAAATAAATAACTAAGCTTTAAAAAAATTTGCTTCTCACTCTAACCATGTGGAGATGCTGTTATCCCTGTTTTCCAGCTGAGTAAACAGAAGTATTTAATTGATTTACCTAAGTTGTACAGCTAATTATTAGAGCTGGAATTGAATCCTGATTTATCTTTATTTAAAAAAAAAAATTTAAGATTATTTATGTATTTGAGAGAGAGAGAGAGAGCTCGCACGCACCAGCAGGGAGCAGAGGCAGAGGGAGAGGGAGAAGCAGGCCTCCTGCTGAGCAGGGAGTCTGACATGGGGCTGGATCCCAGAACTCTGGGCTCATGACCTGAGCCCAAGGCGGACTCTTAACTGACTGAGCCCTCCAGGTGCCCCCAGTTTTTAAAAAAATTTTTAAGGGATTTTATTTATTTATTTTAGAGAGAGTGTGTGTGTACAGGAGCGAGTGGGGAGAGACAGAAGGAGAGGGAGACAGAATCTTGAGCAGAGCTCAAGAGCAGGGCACAGAGCCTTACACGGGGCTCGATCTCAGAACCCTGAGATTATGACCTGAGCCAGATCCAGAGTCTGTCAAGAGTTGGACGCTTAACTGAGTGAGCCACCCAGGCATCCCCTGATTTGTCTTTTAAAAAACTATGCCCATTATGTTCTTGAAAAGTACAGTATGTACAAAGACTAAGGATGGGATTGAATTCTGTATTCTTATTGGTAAGAAGAGAGGAGAGGGACTCCGAAGAAAGGGTAGAGAACATCAGGAGGGTGGTGGAGAAAGAAAAAGGAGGGAGAGTAAGGGGAAGGGAAAGAGAGTGCCCCAGAAGACAGGGGTGGATGAGGCAGAAGATGATGGGTGCTGTCTGAGTGCTGTAGGCTTGCTCTGTTAGTTCAAGAATAGCTTTGTGCTTTCCTGTGAGCGAATTATCAGCTGACTAACCACTGTTTGCATTTTTTTGTTATTCCGACTTCCAAGCCTTTCAGATACTTGGCTTTGAATAGGTTGTTTTAGATGTACTGGAGCATATTGTTTTCTGTGCTGTCACATCAGAGGGCAGGGCACTCTGTGACTAACTGTGATGGCGCACCACGGCCCTTCTGCAAAGTCAGCTGGAGGGAGCTCCTGAAGGCAGGGAGATGGATGACTGTGGGGGAGGGAGAGTTAGGCTGTGGTTGATACCGGGGTGCTGCGGCTAATAATGAGAACAGTGGCTTGGTGACGAGAGTCTCAGGTCTGTGTCCGTCCTGCCATGAGAACGTCACATTCCCAGTCCCATTCGATCTTCCCAGGGTAGATGGATCATTGCTCTCCTGTCTTACAGACATAGAAGCTCAGGCTTCATAGAGGCTCAGGAAGAGTGTGTGTCTTCCATGTGTGGGCATTTACAAGTTTGAAACATAAATGTCATTAGCATTATGTTTCCTGCATTTTTATACTTTTTGTGACTTATCAAGGTGATGTATTGGAATTTCTTCATAGCGTGGTGGTAGAGGGGGGTCTAGAGGTTTCTATTATTAAGTTACTAACTTAATAAGTAGTATATTCCTATTATGGGCCGTATGCTGCTCTGTGTAAACCGGGTGTAAGATGCGTAGGCGTTCATGCTCGTGGCCTGTAACACGAGAAAGAACTCAAACAGCTCTCACATGTTGCATTCTGAAAGAGACGTCTGTATGAAATGCCCTTTTGGAGCATAGAATCCCTTCCAGATGGAAAATACCATGATTTCATTAATCCCAAGACATACTGTGGCAGGATGCAGACTGCTTTGTTTTGAGCCGCTTAGAGCTGTGCGTGGTCAAGTCTTGGTCATATCGCTAGGACTTGAGTCAGATGCTTAACCTGAAAGACTTTAAGTATAAGATTGGTCTAGTTACCAACTTGTTTTTAAATCTATTTTTTTTTAAATTAAATTTTATTTTACTTATGGAGCCCAGTGCGGGGCCTGACCTCAAGACCCTGGGATCGAGACCAGAGCTGAGATCAGGAGTTGAACACTCAAATGACTGAGCCACCCAGGCACCCCTCAACTGTTTTTAAAAGTTCTGTAGCTTGGGGCGCTTGGGTGGTTCAGTTGGTAGAGAGCACGTGACTCTTCATCTCAGGGTCATGAGTTCAAGCCCCGTGTCCGGCATGGAGCCTACTTCAGACAGATAAAACAGCAACACTGAGATACCACCACATATCTATGAGAATGGTTGAAATCCGGAACACCGATAACACCAAATGCTGCGAGGATGTGGAGCAGCGGGGCTCTCATTCATTGCTGATGGGAGTGCAAAATGTTATAGTGATTTTGGAAAACAGTTTGGCAGTTTCTTACAATACTAAAGATACCCTAACTCTGTGATCTGGTCACATTCTGTGGTATTTACCCAAAGGAGTTGAAAGCTTATGTTCACGCAAAAACCCTGCCTACAGATGTTTATAGCAGCTTTATTCATAACTGCCAAAACTTGGAAGCAACCAAGATGTCCTTCAGTAGTTGAATGAACTGTGGTAGATCCAGACAGGGGAGTATTATCAAGCACTAAAAAGAAATAAACTATCAAGTTATGAAAAGACATGGAAGAGCCTTAAATGCATGTTTCTTTCTTTTTAAAGATTTTATTTATTTATTTGAGAGAGCAAGACAGAGATAGAGACCAAGAGCACAAGTGGGGAGGAGAAGGAGAAGCAGGCTCCGCACTGAGCAGGGAGCCTGATGCAGGGCTCGATCCCAGGACCCTGGGACCATAACCTGAGCCAAGGCAAACGTTCAACCAACTGAGCCACCCAGGTGCCCCCTGAAATGCATATTTCTAAGTGAAAGAAGCCAATCTGAAAATGCTATATACTGCATGATTCCAGCTTTATGACATTTCTGGAAAAGGCAAAACTAGGGAGACGATAAAAGGATTAGTGGTTGCCAAGGTTAGAAGTGAGGGAAGTGACATACACGCAGGGCGTAGAGAAGTTTTAGGGTGGCACATCTTTATGATATCATGATATGAATATGTTTTTGTACTTTTGTCCAAACACAGAGACTATGTAACACGAAGCATAAACCCTTACATCAACTATGGACTTTCAGTGTGTAGGTTCATGCCACTCTGATGAGGGATATTGATGATGGGGGAGGATATTCATGTATGGGGGCCGGAGATACATGGGACATCTCCGTACTTGCCCCTCAATTTGCTGTGAACCTAGTTCTGCTCTAAAAATGAGAAAAAGAAGTACTGTAGAATTATCATATGTATGTGTGTGCATGTATGCACACACACACACACACACACACACATATAGTATGATAGAAATATATATGTACATATATTTAACTTAATGGACAAATCAACACAGTCTTGGGAGGAATGGGTATACTTCAGTTTCATCATCTCCAAAATGGAGACAAAATACTGACATTTCTCTTGGCTCTGATGCTTTATTCAGGTCAGGCCTTGGATAGTTGTATCAGTAGACCTGATACAGTCCATTTCATGGACACTTTATATACTTTATTATTTTTATCTATTCATATTTCATAAATTAAAGTGGATATTTTTAAAATTTTTTTTAAAAATTTATTTATTTGTCAGAGAGAGAGGGAGAGCGAGCGAGCAGAGGCAGAGGGAGAAGCAGGCTCCCTGCCAAGCAAGGAGCCTGATGTGGGACTCGATCCCAGGACGCTGGGATCATGACCTGAGCCGAAGGCAGCCGCTTAACCAACTGAGCCACCCAAACGTCCTTAAAGTGGATATTTTATAGGATTAGGATTAATTTCTTATGAGACCTTTAAAAATTCATACTACCACATTTATCAATATAGCAGCTCTCTCTGTGTTCTTGCCTGTATTTACAAAAAGATCATAACTGAGAGATTATAAAATATGCATTATTGATCTGATTACTGTGGAGAATACCATCTGGTTAGTAAGTTGGAGTTCGGATCTGATATTGGGAGAAGAGTAGATTAAGTTTAGTTTATAGACATAGGAAATTATATTAACTCTCAGTTTTCTATCTTAAAAATGAAAGGGAGGCTGGCATTTTTAGCCTGTAGCTTAGGGTGACCCTGTGCTGCTTTTAATAATGGCATAACTGGTATTAGGCCGGCCCTCTCTCCGTAGTTGTCACAGAGGACAGAATAAATGAAGCAACTCTTGTCAACCAGTAGAAAATTTCAGTTTCTAAGAAAAGGAAAACTCGTGAGGTGAGCTCCACGGTTCTCTTGGAGGCAGGGAGGAGGCAGTTTCCCAGCCCTGTTCAGAGAGCTGGGATCAAAACAGACTGCACTGCTCAGAGGATAGGGCAGCTAAAGTGGTTAGAGTCCATGACATGGGTCGTCGCTGAACAGGGTCAGGGTCCTGAAAGTCTGGGGTCGAGGGCAGTTCCCATGAGTCTGTAGCTGAGGACTGGGCTGTATGTGCACAGGGCAAAACCGCTGAATTTAACCACATCCACAGGATGGGAGTAGAGGTCAAGCAGTGTTGTGGGTAGCCGAAGCATCAGGGACTTTGAAGTGCCAGCCCGGCCAGGGTGGAGAAGGCTCATAAGCATTTTACTGCCCCTGGCACTGAGATACCAGAAAGTCCATGCCTTAAGAATAAAGATCCCACTCTAGAGTAAGATCTACTCAAGACTCACCCTAACAAGACGAAAACCAAGCCCTACCGATGCATATTTTGAAGGTTGGGTCCCACCAAGTTAGAGAAGTCGAAAATGCCCTGGATTTCCTCAGATCCGCACTAAACATCGCATAGAATCATGCCCACACAGACTCAAGGTCAGGCAGTATACAAATCGATGCTCTTCAGTATTTGTATGTTTCCGCATGCCCGTCCCCACTCTTCAGTGTTCAGCAGAAAGTTCTTGGACAAACAGTCACACAGGAAATTGTGATCTATATTCAAGAGGAAAAAAAAGGTCAGTAGATGAGATAGCTCAAATATTGGACTTAGGAAAGTAGCTGTTACAAATAATTTAAAGAATTACAGAAAAAGACAGGGAACAGTAATTAGTTCCAGCAGAGAAATAAAAACTATTTTAAAGGAAGCAAATTGTAGTACTGAAAAATATAGGAACAGAAAATGAAGTCTTCACTTAACAGTAGTTGGAATATAACAGAGGTTAGCACACTTGAAAAGAGTGCAATAGAAATGATCCAGTCTGAAACACAGAAAGAAAAACTATGGAAGAAAAATGAACAGCCTTAGAGACCTATGGCACTATATAAAATTGTCTAGTATGCATGAGTATGGGACAGAAAAAAATTTGAAGACATAATGGCTGAAAACTTCCTAACTTCGGTGAAAAACATTGGATTATAAATCTAAGAAGGTCAGCAAACTTTGAGGATAAATATTGGGAAAATCTAGGTGTATTATAGTCAAACATCTGAAATCTAATGTGAAAATCTTGAAAATGGAGAAAAAGAAACATTCTGATGGGGGTAAGAAATCCCACTTGACCCATCATCGTAAACAGTGGAGTTCACACAATGAAGGATCTTTAAAGTGCTAGGAAAAACAAAAACAAAACAAAATAAAAAAACCAAACACCTGTTGTCTTAGAATTCTTTATCGGTTAAAAATATCTTTTAAAAATGTGGATGAGGGGCGCCTGGGTGGCTCAGCTGGTTGGCTCAGGTCATGATCCCAGGGTCCTGGAATGGAACCCCACATCCCTCGCTCGCTGTGTCTCTCTGTCAGATAGATAGAATCTTTTTTTTAAAAAGATTTTATTTATTTATTTATTTGACAGAGAGAGAGAGAGATCACAAGTAGGCAGAGAGGCAGGCAGAGAGAGAGGGGAAAGCCGGCTCCCTGCTGAGCAAAGAGCCCAATGCAGGGCTCAATCCAAGGACCCTGAGACCATGACCTGAGCTGAAGGCAGAGGCTTAACCCAGTGAGCCACCCAGGCGCCCCTATAGATAGAATCTTAAAAAAAAAAAAATGAGGGTGAAATGAAGACCTTTTTTCAAACAAAGAAAAGTTAAGAGAATTTGCTGCTAGCAGATTGGCATTACAAAAAAACAAACAAACAAAAAACTAACGGATATCCTTTGGGACACCAGGATGTGAGACCAGATGGAAACTTGGATCTATAGGAAAAAATGAAGATCACTGAAAATGGTAAAAATAATGGGTAATATAAAAGACTCTTTTTTCATTTTTTTCTTATAATTTGCTTAAAAGACAATTGCTTAAAGCAAAAGTCATAGCCAGATGGAATGAGGTTTAGAGTATGTGTAGAAGTAAGATGTGACAAAACTTACCCAAAGAATGGGCAGAGGGGAGCTAACAACTACGGGGCAAAAACAACAGGAACAGCCCCTATCCCCTGCCAAATATATATCTGAGAAGCCAAAGAAGAAGTAAAAAGCACTAGAAAAATATCCAGTTAACCCCAGAGAAAGTGGGAAAACAGCAATAGGAAGAGCCCAAAACGGAAGAGTGAAATGGAAGACAAATGGTAAGACAGCTGACTTGTTCGTGACTGCATCAGCAATTGCGTTTACACACGAATGGATTAAAGCTACCGCTGGAGGCAGATATGGTCAGAGTAGTTAACAAAGCATGATGTATGTCCCGACAGGAGAGACCTAGATTTTAAATTTAAAAACGGGTTCAAAGTCGGGGCCCCTGGCTGGCCCAGTTGGTTGAGCATCCGACTCTTGGTTTTAGCTCAGGTTGTGATCTCGGGGTTGTGGGAGTGGACCCGGCATCGCTGGGCGCCGAATCGGCTTGGATTTTTCTCTCCCTCTTCTCCACCACTCCGACCCCATGCTCATAAATAAATAAATCTTAAAAAAATAAAACAGGTTCAGATTTAAAGGATGGAAAATATATAAACAGTAAGCGTAGGAAAGCTGGCCTAGCTATATTAATTTCAGCACGTACCTTAAGAAAGAACATTATAAGAGATTGCAGAGGGTCATTACATAATGATAAAAGGAGCAATTTACTAGGAAGACATACATAAAAATGGATGTACCTAATCAGAGAGCATCAAACTTCATTAAGCAAAAACTGTTAAGACTAAAAGGGAGAAAGGAACAAATCCACCATCATGTTCAAATATATTAATATCCTTCTCTCAGTAATTAATAAAACGAGTCAAAAAATCTGTAAAGATATAGAAGATCCAAGCAAATCAATGAACTACCTTTACCTAATTGACATTTATAGAACACTTGACCCGGTAATGGCAGAGTACACATTCTGAGTGTGCACAGAATGCTCATTGAGATTTTTGTGCCTTTGAGGACATCGTAGGCGAAGTTAATGTGCAGATAATATGCTGGGAGAAGACAATTCCAATATTTGTTAACTATACTGGAATTAAAAAAAAATAAAACTTGCTAGGGTTTATATTTAGAATATACAAGGAATTCTTGCAAATCAAGAAGAAAAAGGCAGCATTCCCAGTAGAAGATGGGCAAAGAGGGATTCTTGAGTGGCTCAGTTGGTTAAGTCAACAACTCTTGATTTTAGTTCAGGTTGTGATTTGGGGCTGTGAGGTTGGGGTCCCCATCCAGCTCCGTGCTTAGCGCGGAGTCTTGTCCTGTTCCCTCTGCTCCTCCCCTTGCTCTCTCTCTCTCTTTCATAAATAAATAAATAAATAAATAAATAAAATCTTTAAAAAAAGGAAAATGGGCAAAGAATTAGAACAAAGAATTTACAGAATAAATTCCTACGTAGGCTAAGCGTAGGAATAGATATTCAAACTCATGGGCTATAACAAATACTAAAATTAAAAGAAGATACTAGTTTATACTTCTTAGACTGACAAAAAAAGAATGCTGGATAATGGCCAGTGTTGGCAGGAATGTTAGAATATAGTAACGCCTGCTTGGCTCAGTCGTTGAGTGGCTGTCTTCGGCTCAGGTTGTGATCCCAGGGTCCTGAGATTGAGCCCCGCATTGGGTTTGCTGCTTGGCAGGAAGCCTGCTTCTCCCTCTTCTACTCCACCTGCTTATGTTCTCTTTCTTGCTGTCTCTCTTTCTGACCCCAAAAAAATAAAAAAATTAAAATTAAAATTAAAATTTAAAAAAAATCTTAAAAAAAAATAGAATATAGTGACCAGTATTCTTTGCTGGAGGGAAAGTAGAGTAGCAAAGCCATTCTGGAACATGGTCTTATAATAACTAATCAACTGAAGTATACACGCATCTTTTAGCTGGCAAGTCCGCTCCTTTATATATATATTCCATGGCACTTATCATATACATGCGTTGTCTGTGTGCCCAGGAAGCCCATTGTGCTTCCATCCTAGGGATGGGGTGAAATAGGCAAAAAGTAAGGTATTTATATCATGAAACAATGTGCCACTGTTAGAAGTAACAGATCATGTATACATGAAACAACATGGATGGAACTTTAATAACATAGTTTAAGTCAAAAATGAAACAATAACAATGGCACTTTTTATAAATTAAGAAAGCATACAGAGATTTCTTAGGATACAAAAAACATGAGCCATAAAATTAAAATTTGATAAATTAAACTTCAAAATTAAAAATGTTTGCCCTTTACAAGACACTACTAAGAAAATGAAAAGGCAAGCCACAGAATGAGAAGGAACATTTAATACTTGTACATACAGTATTCAGCTTTAACATATTCAGTACATGATATGTTTATACCTAAAATATATTAAAAAAATTCTTGTAAGTTAATAAGGTGAACAGCTTAATCAAAAAGGGTAAAAGATTTGAAGAGACTATACAAAAGATGATGTAAGAATGGCCAATAAACTACATGAAGACATTCCCAAATTGTTACTCAGTGTAGAAATACAAATTAAAACCACAGTGAGATAACATTAGATACCAATTAGCATGACTCAAGTTTTAAAAAAAGATGGCAAAGTATTAGCAAGATCATGAAGTACAGTGAGACTCTCGTACTGCTGTTGTGAATGTGAAGTGGTGCCACCACTTCGGAAACCAGTTTGGCGGTCTCTTAAAAAGTTATCCATACACCTGCCAAAAGGACAGCCTTCCACTCTTCAGTATTTACTTAAGAAAATTGAAAGGATATGAGCACATAAAGACCTGTACAAGAATGCTCAAAGCAGGTTTATTCCCAGGAGCTACAAAATGGAAACCAACTTAAATGCCTCTCAAGTGGTGAATGGATAAACAAAATGTGCTATATTCACACAGTGAAGTACAATTTAGCAATGAAAAGGAAAAAAACTTGATCCACGCAACATCCTGGATGAATGTCAGACTCATTACTCTGAGCAGAAGAAATCAGAGAAGACTAAATGTCATATGGTTCCATTTATATAAAATACAAAGTAGGGGTGCCTGGGTGGCTCAGTGGGTTAAAGCCTCTGCCTTCGGCTCAGGTCATGATCCCAGGGTCCTGGGATCAAGCCCCACATCCGGCTCTCTGCTCAGCGGGAAGCCTGCTTCCTCCTCTCTCTCTGCCTGTCTCTCTGCCTACTTGTGGTCTCTGTCTGTCAAATAAATAAATAAAATCTTTTTTTAAAAAGGAATATATATAAAATACAAAGTAATTATTAGTAATTAAAAGCCGATTGTTGGTTACCTTGGGTGAAATGTGAAGGGGAGGGGTGGATTGCAGAAGGGTACAGGAATTTTTTGAGATTGATGGAAATGTTCTGTGTCTTGATTTATGGCAGTGGTTTTGTGAGTGTATACAATTGTCAGTACTCTTCACA